>JAVBHU010000118.1:0-39496 GCA_034768395.1 Linum lewisii | reverse complement strand
TTCTCTTCAGGGCATTGTACCTCCTGATGGATTTAAATGCCCCAAAAACTTTTTAAAAGAAGCCACTCATCTTGGGGGAGACCCTTCTTATACCTACATTGAGGGAATAAACCAGATATGTGTCTCTTACATCAAAGCAGCTGACATTTGCGTAAATGCCATGAAGGACAGTTCGGGGGAACTTCAGAGGCAACCGCACTACAAGAAAGGTACTCAAACAGTTTTTATTGGCCTTCAATTTTTATGATTGCGATTTTTGCTGTCGTTGTGATGCGTGCCAGCGATCGGGTAACACTCTAACCGTAATAGATTCCCAAAAATTTTTTCTTTAACTTTTGAGATCTTTGATGTTTGGGGAATTGTTTTCAGGGTCCTTTCACACCCTCTAACGGAAACAAGTACATTCTTGTAGTCTTTTGATTTGTCTCAAAAGGGGGCTGAAGCTGAAGTTTCCCCAAAACATTAAAGAGTGGTGGGTCTTTTCCTTACCCGTCTTTTCATGCTTTTTTGGTTCCCACGCTTTATCATAAGCGATAGGGGTACCCATTTCCAGGACATTTCGATCGGGTGGCAAACGCTTTGGGTCACCCACCGTTTGCCCACAGTTCCCTCCTCAACTAATGGCAAGCGGAATGACAACCCGTGAGCTGAACGGATTCTTGATAGGATTTTTGGCCGATCCCGCAAGGACTGGCATCTAACTCAATGTGCTTATGGGCTTATCGAACTCCCTTAAGACTCCCTCGGTACCTCCCCGATCCTGGTCAGGGAAAGGATCCATTTGGGGTTTTAGCTTGAGCAAAAGGGCATTAGGGGCTAAAAAAGAGAAATAGGGTATGCAGTAAAGGTATAACCCCCCACGACCAACCCTGGTTTGAGGAGCCCCGTCTCCACCAATGAGAGCACGAAGTTATACAAAGAGCAACTAAGAAATTCATGACTCCAATAGGGCGATCAACAGTTTTTCCCCGAGGGGAAACCCTTATAAACTCCGATTGAAACTCTTCCCGGGGAAACTGAAATCCCCCTTGGGGCCGGCCCTTTCACCGGGTGCGGCAGACCTTTAGGGAGGCCCCAATGAAATTGCAGATCAAGACCGTTTATAGTCACCGGGACAGGCTTAAAATACTCAAGGGTTAGCTGTCTTTTCCATTTACGTAAAATACTTCACGGGGGAACCGTGCACGAATCCATGATCATCTGGCTCAAGGACGTTAAACAAAAGCGTTCGTGGAGGGGAACCCCCGGGTGGAGTCAGTTTTTTCGTTTTAGTCGTTTTTTTTTAAAAAACCCCTTTTAAAAAAAACAAAACAAAACAAAACCCGGCCCTTTTTTTAGTGATTTTTTAGCGAAAAATACAATAATTTCCCCCCCAAAAATTAAAACTTTAAAACCCCCTTTTTCCCCCCACCGACCTTCTCGGAAAACCCCCAATTTTTTTGCTTAAAAAAATTTTTTTTTTCAATGAATTTTTGTCGAAATCCATATTATTTTTCCCCCAAAATTCTTTTTTTCCCCCCTTTTTAAAACCCTTCTCCAAACGCTGTTTACGGGAACCCCCACTAACAAAATTTTTTTCGCCGAGCCCCCCTTTTTCCTTTTTAAAAACCCCGCCCCCCAGCCGTCGACCGCCGCCGACCTGCCAGCGCCGACCCCCCCCCCCTTCTTTGACGTTTTTTCGTTTTTTAACCCTAGAACGGGGCCCACAGCCCGGCCCAGAACTATTTTTTCAAGCTTTTCCTCTTTCTGGTTTTTCCAATCATTTTCTCGGGTCATTTTTCCGGAGTTTTTCCCCTTTTATTTGCATCTTTTGGCTTTTTGACTTTGGGTTTTTGGCAAAAATTGACTTTGGTTGACTTTTTTTGGTTTTTCCCGATTTTCTGATTGCGTTTGGTGAAAATTTGGGCTATTCTGGCAATTTTTTTTCCCCTTTTAAGGCTCGTGAATTTTTTGGGATGTTGTCGTGTTATAAATCATTTCATTCCTCTTGTTTGTTAAAATTATTGACATTTTTTTGCTGTTGTTCGTTCGGTGATCTTCAATTTTTTATTTGCTTCCCCCCCACTTTAAACCCCTAATGGGGGTGGTTTTTTGTCTTCTGTTTTGGGCCCCTAATTCTTTTTTACAGGGCCCCAAAAATGATTAAAGAAAACCATGCAGATAGACAAAACGCTGGTTCCCAAACCCGGGCCCAAACCCTCTACCCCACCTCCCCACTGACCAACATGGGGGGGGTTGGGGCCCCATCCCCGAGGATGCACCCCCCCCGGGTCCCCCTATCCTCTGTTCCCACACCCGCCAGGGGCCAAAATCCTTTCACGCCCCTGGACCGCACCAGCTAAGATCTTTCAAAGATCAAAAAATTCCCCCCGGGCTAAGGTACAGTTCTTCTCTACCAGCTAAAGGGACCCACCCCCGGTTGGACCCACCTCGCCCCCCTTAATAAAGCTGGCCTCGACCTTTTGACCACTCTCTGTTCGCCCTACCTCTGGCCCCCCTTCAAGAGTTCTGGGTTCCTTTGGCGCCTCCCCCAAAACCAGCGCCATCTCAAATTTTTTCCCCTTCCGCCTCGGGGGTTCCGCATGGAAGACCACCCATGAGTTTCCCCTTTGTTCACCCCCCCGTATCCAGGAAAAAATCCGGGTGGGGACACCTACCCATCCGTTTTAACCTTCCCGATGTTGGGGGAGGGGCCTCATCCAATCTGTATCCCTTTTTCGTCAATCCCCCGGTCGGTGACATTTTTCCCCCATTCAAAAATTTTTGCATTATTTTTTGGATGCGTATCATGTTTTTTCAGCAAGAGACCTCACCAGGGCTTGGAGGAGCCGTATTATTCCCCGGTTTAAAGGGGATTTCCAATTCCTCCCGGATGGGGGCTTCAAAATTTCCACAAGGCATACCCCCCAAAAAACTTTTCCCTTTGACTGCCGGGGGGCCTTTCATTTCAGTCTGCGACAACGTCCAGCTCAGTGACAAATGGGGCCCCGACCTCGTGTCCATTATCATATAGGTTCCAAAACCCCCATAGCCGGGGCATCGACCTTTCATTGGTTTTGAGACTTTTCGAATCGCTCCCTCACGCATCCCAGCCGTTGAACGGCACCGTCGCGGGGGCTACTCACGCTGAGATGAATGAAGGCTAGCACGTATTGAGCAATGGGGGCTAGGCCCATCAGCTGGGTTTGCTTCCCTGGCAGAAGGCCAGTAGAATAGGAGACCAGAACGAGCGATGGACCATTCTTCACAGTTCATGCGACCATCCCCCAGACTAGGGATGAATCGCATGGCGGGCAAAAAAGGAGCAGAGCTTTTGGGAAATTTTACCTTTCCCCACCTCCTCACCCCCACCCTGGAACAGTGATCTTTGTTTCTATCTTTTTTTTTTTTCTTTCTTCTTTTTGGATCTCAATCCCCTTTTTTTTCTGTGTGGGTCCGGGAAACTTGTCCCGATATCTTTGATCTTTTGTTGTTTGTGTTTTGTAGATTTTTTGGGACTACTCGCTCCACCCCGAACTCTTCGGCTCCACCCTACACCGCATCAAACCCCCAGGTTTTTTTTATCGCCTACTTTGTTTGGTCTGTGAGGACACAAAACAGTTTAAATGTGGGGGAGGTTTTTAGGGAAAACCCTTGCAGATCTTTATTGCTATATCTTGTGGGTTTGGTTTTCCGGCCAGTCTCTCTACATAGAATGACCGTTTTTGATTTTGATGTTAAAATTGTGGGTTTTCCTTCATAATGATGCTTTGACGCTTAACCTAGATCTTGAGAATCAATGTGTTACTTTGATGCTTGATGACACTCGTTGGACGTATTATCACCCCTTTTAAAAGAAAACTTTCCCCTACCTGATACCTTTGATGAGTATTTGGGTGCTTTTGTCATAACTTGTGTTATGGGCCCCTTTAGTGCGTAAAATTGTTTTTTTTCTCGGCTATTTTTACCTTTTTGTGAGCTTTTTGTTGAGCCCCGGGGGTTACCCTTTATGAGGGACCCTCTAACGAGTCCACGTTTTAAAAAGGGAGCCCAAAAAATGGGATTTTCAAACGGAAGGGGGGGAATGATCGAACCAATTTGGGAAAGGGTTGCAGTCAAAACGCTGCGTTTTGGGAGCTTACACACCGTGTAAGCTAAATACCTGTGAGCTTACACGCCGTGTAAGCTCCCCAAGGGGAAATTTTTCAGCTTTTCCAAAGGAAAGGTTTTGGGGGGTATTATAAAACTTTTCAAAAAAAAGATTGTTAACATAAACCTTGAGAGATCAACACGACTTTGAGGAGAGTGAAGGTATTCGGAGCTATCGGAGAGATGGACCCCCGTCAATCCACCCCGGAAAGCCCCGGGGAGCTAGGAATTTGAAGATTCCCCAGTTTGAACTTCAGGATCATCGGAATTAGGTTTTCAGATCTTTTTTTTCTTCCTCTGTATAGATGAATCCTTCTGTCTTCTTTGGGGTTCTTGTTTGTCAGAAGGGATTTGCTAAACTTGTAGAGCTAAGTTAGATAAACCCCTAGTGACCAAAGGTTTTAAAGCGGTCGGGGGATCGGCGGTAATTAGTTTCAAAGTTCAATCAGTTTCTCTTTGCAGGGTTTGTTTTGTTCTTAATTGTTTAGTTTTTTCTAGGGTTTATCGCCTAGATTAGGTTTTTGCAAGTAGGGTTAGTCGCCAGACTTCGCTTTGGCGATAAACTTGTCTTATTTGGGATCACCTATTAGATTCTTGTTAGCGAGGATAGAAGCAACCTCGCTCTCTTTAAAACATCAATTCACCAGTTACCCTTATAATGGAGTGTGCCTTTCGTTGGGGGAACAAGTTAGGGTTAATCCGTTAAAGAGTAACTCATAATCATAGTAATTGAAACAGTTAGTTAAGTCGTTGCGAGGGGCGACCGTACCGGCACAAATTTAAATTTTGGTAGTCAGATTGGGTTTAGACGAACGTTGCGTTTTTAACCTAAGGGTAAGGTTATGGGGGGTTATAGAAATTGTTTTGAATGGATTGAAAAACGCGGGATCTGTTGATTGCCAATCTCTGGAAAAACGGGAGTTCGAAATCTAAGCTTGTTGTGTCTGTTTTAAACTACAAATCATTCGTTTTTAAGTTCTTTTAAGTTTCTTGCATCTTGTCTAAAGTCGTAAAAACTCACACCACGCACAACGTTTTTTAACTTGATAATTTGACAGTTTCTTTGAGTAGTCAATTAGAAAAACCTGGGGAAATACATCTACCCTAGCTTTCAAGCTTGGTAGTTATTTGATACCCCCTAAAATGCAGCACCCAAATTGGCGCGTTCCCCGGGGAACCTTCTATATTGTTTAAGAAGAGTTGGCTTTTTATTCTTCATTTCATCTTTCATTTCCTCACCTTCGTTTACACCGGTGGTGCTTGTTTTTGTCCGGCAGATCATAGCAGGTAAAAGAATCAAATCACTTCCGATCCCCCCCCTACCGAAATTTGCTGTCAAAAGAGTCTTGCGGATTACCCAAAAGCAAGGCTGCTAGCGTCGAAACTTCCATCTTTTTGCCCGGGGGCGATGAAACGGTCGAATATGAGATCAAATCCCCTCCTGGGAAAAGATCTCTTGGGGGTTTAAAAATTGGGAAGCAGGCATAGACAATCGTGCACGCATCTGGCGAATTTCTGATCCTGGAAATTTCAAGAATGGGGGGGAAACTCGACAAGACACTCTTTGCTTTAGAGCTTTTTTCCCCTTCTCTCGAAAAGGGGCAGCAAGAGGGCTCACTGGTTTAAACACCTGGTTACTACACGCGGGAGACCTTGCTCGGAATTGCAAAAGGGAATATTTCCCTCTTCTAGAACAACTTTATAAGAAAACATCTCAAGGTTCAGACAGAGAGAGGGGGTAAGTTTACATGATCTTGGACGAAATTTCCCGGAACTCCTCCCTAGCTGCCCCATCATGGCTTCACTCAGAGGCAGTAGCATAGATATTTGTTGGGGGATGAACGAGAGTCATCTGAATGGTTAATTTTAGCTGATGGAAGGGGTACCCGCACTTGCACGGAAGCTGCTCTTTTTCACTTTACAAAATTCCTTTTAAGTCGAGAAGCTGGGAGAGACAGTTTGAGCAGCTAAGGCGACCAAACGTGAAGATCTGATCAAGATTGAAGTGCAAAAGAAATGAAGAAGATTTTTGGGAACTGGGCTTCAGAGGAAAATGAAAATTTATTGGGTGAGGTTCCCCAACATCATTTGGGCCACCCCGGGCTATCGCAGTTAGAAAACCTCCTCAACAAAAGAAGCTTTCAGAGCGTCCTCCTTAAACTAGGATACAACCCCGAGCAAAAACATTTCTTGGGCAATAGTTTTAAATCAAACCCCAGAGATCTACATCCAGGACAAGGATATCGAGGGGAGCAGCCCCTCGGGCTATCATGGGGAAAAGGCTCGATAAATAGAGAAAAGTCCCTTCAAGCGCCATAAATCAAACATGAGCTCGAGGTCAAGAAGGAGAGCATGATTTAACAGGTCAGCTTGATACTAGAAGCCCCCTCCTTAATCAACCCCGGGGTTAAAGTCACTCTACCATTAGGGGGGGAACAAGTCAAGGCCATCTCACCAGAAGCGCGAAAATCACGATAGTAGCCCTGAACCGCCATAATCCCCGAGCTCACCATTGACCGCCAAACGAGGGGGAGAATAGAGAAGAAGAAGAAGGTTGTTTTGGCCCCCCCCCCTTCCTGACAAAGACAGCACCTGCCCACCTTCCCCATTCGCCTCGGATTCTTTTTCCAGGCCCCAAAATCAAAGGAGAAAGATCATTTACCCGGACAGAAAGTGGCAGGAACTTGAAAAACACGTATGAATACCAATTACTGATGCTACCCAAAGGGTGAAAAGGGAGGCTGACAAAATCGCAAGGGATCCTGCGAAAAACAAGAAGAAAGAAAGGGGGTTGTCTCTCCCCTCGAGAAGAGCTCTCTATCCGGGCCTTTGCGAACCATACCACCCCCGCTAAGTTCGAGACCCCGGGTGTTTCACTTTGCCTTCCCCATTTATTAATAATGGAAATTTGATCGATTTAATTATCTGGGTTTTTCCTTAATTCAGCCTACGCTTGTTTGAAAAAATGAACCTGGGGGAATTTGAAACCGATGCAGCTTTAAAGTTTTGCCGCAGATTAGAAATTACCTGGGGGATGGAAGAAGAGTTGGTAAATTGGGGTCTTTTTATATTCGGCTTGATTTTGTTTTATGGTCCCCGGAGGGGAGATGCCATCTTTCCTGGGCGTCGTTTTAGGGGAACCCCGGGGCTTTAACTTTTAATGTCCCGAAGGCTGGGTTGACATTAAGGGTGGCAAGAACCCCCATGACTCCCCCTCAAGGACGGTATGCAAGTCCATCAAAGAGAGATGCATTGCTTTTTTTGGGAAGTGTGGAGTTGGCTTCGGTCAACCGTTACTATGAGAAATCAGGTTTCTGCAGAAATCTTTTGGCCAGGTGAGGGGAACAGGTCCCAATCGGAAGAATGAGTTGCGGCAAAAGGCAGAAAGAAGGGGGGATCGAGGGGTTGTCCCCTCATAATCACCAAAATTTTTAAAGACCTGGGAGATAAAGGAGGAGAATAAGAGAAGACAGGGGGTTTTGGAAGCGATTGCTCCCCCCGCTCCCGAGCCACCAGAACGAACCAAGTAATTCACGCAAAGGGGAAAGAATTTCCCAAAACTCCCGGGGGCCCCCGATGCCATTTTCATGAACCCCGGGTGGGGGGCTAAGAAAAAAATCCTAATGGGTTGTTCTTGATCGCCATCCAGTACGTGGGCCAGGATTTTAAGCAAGAGCGCTTCGTGGGGCAACAAGGGCCCTTGAGTCTTTTTAAATTTATCGAGTCATTTTTATTTTTTTTGGGAGTCATTTTGGAAATTTTGTGTGGGATTTCGGTTGATTTGGATGATAGAAATAGCAAAAATATAATTGGGTATTTTTTGGGGTTGAGATTGTTTGCAGGAAGAGGGTGCCAATTTGAAAGGGAAATTTGGGCCAAAAATTTCGGAATAGAAAAACCCAAGGAAGTTTTAAAAAAAAAAAGTGGGTTTACACAGCTTTGTAAAGACCGTGTAGAGCTTAACGTCTTGTAAGCTATGCACTAAAGCTTACAAAGCGTGTAACTCGAAAAAAACAGAGGGAAACCCTTTTTTTTTTCCCTTTTCATTTTTTTATTTTCCTTCTCTCTCTTCGTTTTTCCTCCCAAAAGCTCTAAAATTCCCCTTCCATCTTCCTCCTTGACAAAACCCCAAACACCCCACCACCATCCCACCACATAAACCCACCGCCGGCCGGAACCCCTCCCTCGCGACCTCTCTCGCCGTCCCCCTGAACTCCGCCAAACCCCCCACGCTTTTTTTTGCCAAAACCCGGGGCCCCAGCACCTCTGACATCGGGGCTCATCCGACAAAGACAGCAGCAGCCGCGCTGACCAAACAGCACAGCCAACTCGAGTTTCTTCAGCTCCCGGGTTTGAGCCCAAAATAAACCAACCCACTCTTCGTTTTTGTTCGATTTTTTGAGTTTAACTCGATTCCATGTATGTAAATCGAATCCCCTAAACCCCCTATGATGCCTTTATCAGTGATTCCAACCTCGATTTCGACTTGCAGGTGTGAATCGGGATTTGTGTTCTTAGCTCAAGAACCAATTTTTCATTTTGGGGGTTTTTTTGAAATTGACTTGATATTTTGAAATTGGGTGAATAAAAGAGCTTTTGTTTGATTTGGGGGGTCATTTCGATTTGTTTGCCCATCCCCAAATTGTGAAATTTCATAGGATTTCCATACGATTTTATCGAAATGGGGGTTTTTGCTTTTGAACGAAATGGATGAATTGGTTGGTTTGTGATTTATCTTTGATTATTTTAACATGTATGCATGTTGTCTCGAATATCTATACCTTAATTAGTCGATGCGGATTTTTGGGACACTTTTTGGCTTTTTTTTTTTTTTTTCCGATTTTAATTTAGTTGTGATTTGGTTGTTTTGACTTATATGGCTGATTGGATTGCTTATTACTGATTATGACTTTAGTTGAATTGCAATTGGCATTTTCTTCCATGTTTATCTTTGCCAGTTGCTAAAATGCCCCCAAATGTTGATCTTGCTAAGTGTTTTGAGCTAAAATGCCTGGATTTGGGAAATCCAAAGGCAAAAGGGGTTGGTTCTTCTTCTTTCCGCCCCACCTCCGGCCCAAGAAACTGAGAAAAACCGCAAGGTGCAACCCTCCGGTTTGGGTTCCCCGCCGGAAAAATTTCCCCAGAAACGCTTCAGTGGATGGAGCGCGATTAGGGTTGAGAGCAGATTTGAAGAGCGTTGGGAGGTTACTCAGAAGTGGCAACAGGAGTCGACGGTGTTTCACCACCCTCCAGGGTTGCTCAGCAGATGTACATTTCACAGTTTCCCCAGTTCTTTCGACGTTCCGGGTCAAGATAAACTCCAGCACCCTCCGCCCAGTGATCTCAGGATTTTTCTTTATTTTTTTATCATCCAAACTCTTACTTTTTTTTTGTTCGTGCGGTTTATGTTTTTTTGGGTCTTTGTTAAAACCTTTGGGGGTTGGGTCGAGTTTTTTTGTTACTCCAACTTTCTAAATGGGTGAGGGATCCTCTCTTTTTATTTTTTAGGCTATCACTCGGGGAATTCTCTTTTGGTTCTTTTGCACGTCTATACCCCGAGTCTCGCAAATCCTCTCCGGCCCCTCGTGCTCGAAATGCGGTCCCCCTATACACTTTTTTTTCTTTTTGTCTGGTCAATTAAGGACAAGCCGATTTAAGTGTGGGGTGGGGATTATATTTGGGGGGATGCTATTCATCTGTGGTATTTGGGGAGATTTCTCTAGCATAGAATTGCTCAATTCTTGACGCGTGATGTTAAGTTATTTTAAAATTTTCATAATGATGCTTAGACTGCTTAACCTAGAACCTGTAATCAATGCTTGCATTGATGCTAGATTTCCGGGTTTTTAGAACAGAAAAGCTTATCACTCTGTAATTTTTCGCCTTAAATTGCATGATAATGACTGAATCCGACTGAAAACCCAAACGTGAGCTTTTGATCCATTGCACGTAACTTGAAATTTTTAATTTCTTTTTAGTGGTTTTTGTTTATTTGAATAAAGTTTAGAATTTGGTGAGACCTACTCGAAAACACACGATACCGAGTTCTAGAATGATAGGGGCCCAAAGGTTCAGCTACTTGGGCCAGATAGCCTACCAAACGATAAATCCATTAGGTTTAAACCCCTTTGGCTTGGCTTGTTCTTTCGGTTCGATAATACATTCTACCATTTCCCATTCATTCATTCCCCGTTGTCCCCTTTTGTGGTTTTTAGTTCTAGATTGCCCTCCCGGGAAAGTTGGTTTGTGGTAATTGGGCCCTATAGCCATTAAACAGGTGGTCTTAGCTATTATGTCCAAACGTGTAAACCCCTCTGGGCAACTAAAAGAAAAATCGGCACAAAGAAAAAAAAAAGTGAGAAAGAAAATGAATGAAAAAAAGAAAAATTCGAAAAAAACAGAAAAGTTCAAAGTTTCAAAGTCTATGTTTAGTTCAATAACGTTCTTCTCCCTTACATATGGAAAATGAAGTCAAAAGAAAATACAATGAAAAAAAATATGAAAAATTTAAGTGCTTGGTTGCTTGAGGGTATCTTTGGACGAGGTTCCCTTTTATTCCACCCGTTTTTGGGTTTTTAGACGGTGGGGGAAAACCCAATAGGCTAGATTCGAGGGAAGTTAGTCGGAGCTACACCGCCAAAGCCATCATCATACATTCCCATCATCCATCTCATTATAAAAAACCTTTTAGTGTAGAATTCGTTACAGTCCTAGCAGGGAAGTCCTTTTGATGGTTACTGTGTGGGCACAGTGGTGGAGATGTGGTCGAATTGCAAAACCTAGGGCAGAAAATTTAGTGACAGAAAATGATTGAGAGCAAAAAACATCCCCAAAAAACAGAGTGAAGAGTTCCCGTGTACCAAATTTTTACCTGGTGAGAAGTCTGGTCGGTTTGGTCCCGGAGACGTGCATTTATTTGTGTTTGCTACTTGTTGGGTGCAGATAAATTTGCGAGACCAGGTTGTTTGGTTGATGTGTAAGCATGATAGGTTCACTTGTTCTAGAATAGCAGTTTAATAATTATTGTGATTGCTTGAAAACCCTTTAAATTGATCAATCGTGTATTTGTGAATTTGAGTGTTTAATTCAGTTTGCTTGGGACAAGAAAAAACTTAAGTGTGGGGTATTTTGATGACACTCGATTTGAAGTGATTATCAGCCCCATTTAAGCAAAATTTTCTAACCTTGATACCTTTGATGAGTATTTGGGCATTTGTATAACTTTGTGATTATCGGCTCCTAGTGCGTACAATTTTTATTTTCGGCTATTTTTACCCTTTTTGTGAGCTTTTATGTTGAGCCCCAGGTTACCCCATTAAAGAGGACTCTCTCACGAGTCCAATGCTTCAAAAGGGAGACCAATCGGAGTTCAAACGGAGCGGGAATGATCGAAACAAGTTGGAAGTCTGCCCCGCTCAAAACGCTGCGGTTTTTGGAGCTACACACGTGTAAGCTAAATAAAACTGTGAGCTTAACGCCGTGTAGCTCCCCAGACGGAAATTTCAGCTTTTCCAACAAAGGAAAGGGTTTTCGGGGGTATTAATAGACTTTTCGAAGCCAGATTTGGGGTTTAAAATTTCAACCTTTGAGAGGGTAGCCACGACTTGAGGAGAGTTGAGAGAGTATTGGAGCTTCGGAGAGAAACGTGACGCCGTCTATCCATCCCGAAAGATGTCGGAGCTGGAATTGAAGATCTAAGATGAAGTTCCGGATCATCCGGAAAATTGGGGTTTTTCAGATCCTTTTTGTTCTTCTCTGTATAAGATGAATCCTTCTGTCGTTTTTGTTCTTGTTTGTCAGTTTATGAGTAGCTAAACTTGTAGAGCTTGATTAAAATTAAACCCCTTTAAGGGGACCCAGGGCTTTAAAGCGGTCAGGGGAAAATCGGCGGGGAAAATTTAGATTCAAAGTTCAATCAGTTTTCTCTTTGCATGGTTGTTTTGTTCTTCATTGTTATGTTTTTCCCTCTGGTTGATCCCCTAAAATTAGGTTTTTGAAGTTAGGGTTTAGTCGCCAGACTTTCCTGCTTTGGCGCATAAATTGTCTTACTTGATCCCCTAGTTTGATTCTTTTTAAGCTGAGGATAGAAGCAAACGTCGCCTCTCTTTAAAAACATCAATTAACCAGTTAACCTTTTTTTTTGGAATGTTGTGTCCTTTCGTAGGACCTTTGGGTTAATCCGCTTCAAGAGTAACTCATAAATCACTAGTAATTGCACCAGTTAGTTAAGTCGTTGCGAGAGGGGCGACGTACCGGGCGACTAATTAATCTTGGTAGTTAGATCGGATAGAGCGAACGTTCGCCATGTCTTAAACCTAAGGTATAGGAGTTATGGTGGTGTATAGAAATTGATTGAATGAGAATTGAAAACCGTTGATCTGTTGATTGCCAATGCTCTGGTGAACGAAGGGGGAGTTCGAAATCTAAGCTTGTCTGTCGTCTGTTTAAACTACAAATCATTCGTGTCTTTTAAGTTCTTCTTTAAGTTTCTTGCATCTTAGTCTAGAAGTCGTGGAACTCACACCACGCACAAACGTGTTTTAACTTGAATAATTGGACAGCTTCTTTGAGTAGTCAATTAGAAGAAACCCTGTGGAATATGATTACCCTAGCTTTCCAGCTTGGTAGTTATTTGATACCGTAAAACTGCAGCATCAATGCTAAATTTGCCTGGTCATGAACAGAATTTTTAAATCACACTTGTTAGTTTGTAGCCTTGATTGCATGAAATGACCGAATCTTGACTAGAAAACCAAATGTGAGCTTTGATCCATTACACGTAACTTGCAATTCTAATTTTTTTGAGTGGTTTTCTGTTTGCTTGAATGGAGTTAGAATTTGCATGAGACCTACTCGGACCACACGAAGACACGAGTTCTAGAATGATAGAGGCACTAGATCAGCTACTAAGCCAGATAGCCTACCCAATGATAAAATCCATTAGGTTTAAACCCTTGAGCTTGGCCTGTTCTTTAGGCTCGATATACATTACAGCCATTTCCATTTTTCATTCCCCGTTGATCCCCTGTGGTTGTAGTTCTAGATTAGACCTACCGGAAGTCGGTTTGTGGTAACCTGCCTAAAGCCATTAAAATAGGTGGTCTTAGCTGTTATGTCCAGACGTGTAACCCCTCTAGAACTAGAAGAAAGAATCGGCACAAAAGAAGAAAAAGAGAAGTAAATTTCGAAAAGTAAATGATGAAAAGAAAGAAGAAAATCAGAAAAGCAAAAAAAAAAAGTTTTAAAGTCAATAAAACGTTCTTCTTCTACATTATGGAAGAACGAAGTCAAAAGAAAAGTTAGAAAAGAAGAAAAAGAAATGTGTAAAAAAATAAGTGCTAGGTTCCTTGAGGGTATCATAGGACGGCGTTCACTATCCCCGTGTCTGGTTAGACAGTAGGAAGCCATAGGCTAGATTCGAGGGAAGTTAGTCGAAGCTACACCGCACCAAAGCAATCATCATACTTTCCATAATCCATCTCATTGTTAAGCCTTGTAGTGTAGAACTCGTTACGTCCTAGAGGGAAGTCCTTCTTGACTGGTTACTCGTGTTGTCACAGTGGTGGAGATGTGGTCGAAATGCAAACTTATGACAGAATTCAGTAATAGAAAATGATTGAGAGCAGAAACACGTCCTTAAACACAGAGAGTGAGAGTTCCCAATTTACTAAATATTTCCTGTGTGAGGAGTCTGGTCGGTCAGGTCAAATTCGTGATAATTGGTTTCGATCCACTTGTGGGTCGGTGTTGCGTTTACTAGTGAGACCAGGTTGTTTTGGCTGATCTGTATGCATATTAGGTTTCTTGTTCTTGGAATTATCTGTCTAATAATTCATTGTGTTTGATTGAGATCCAATTTAATCGATCTTGTCATTTGTGAAACATGAGATTTCTATTCAGTTTGCTTGAGGACAAGCAAAGTTTTAAGTATGGGGTATTTGATGACACTCGAATTGACGTGATTTCAGCTCATTTAAGCGACATTTCTTGCTAAGACACGGTTTTTAGGGTAGAATAGTGAATATTCATCAATCGATCCATTCTCATGCCTTTTGTGTTATCTTGGCCCATTCGGGGTCTATTTGACGGTTTTCTAGTATTTTAGTGTTAGCACAGGTGTTCGCCATCAATACGGTATCCAAGGACGTGTCTAAGGCACTGGAACCCGAGGAATCACACCCGAATCAACCAGAAAAGTCATACAACTCAAAAGGAATTCCTGCTCTATTTAAACAAGATTTTTGGCGAAAATACCCTTGAGTTTTCGCCAAAAATGCAGAAGGAATCCATGTCCGGATCAGAAAAGTTTTCGGTGAAAAATCTGGGGAGTTTTCGCCGAAAACCCTAAGCCATTTCAGCCGGAAGAAACAGACGGATCAAGCCGACTTTTCAACAGATATTATTGCCGAAAATCTCCTTGTATTTTCGGCAAAAATTCAAGAGAAATCAGCAGTCGCTCGGTTAGGTTTTAAATACAAAGCAGGGTTAAATTAAAGGAGATACAAAAATTTACACTGGACGAAAAATCCAAGACTGGGAGAGAGAGAGAACGAGTGGATAGAGTTCGATGAGCAGGAAGGATCGTGGACGTCATCCATCCATCTGGAGAGCCAGTGGTAGGAGTTGAAGATCCAGCAGATTGAAGACTGCAAGGAGTCGTCGCAATTAGGTTTTGCAGTTCTTCTCTGTTTTCCCTACTGAGATGTATTCTTTGCCTGTCTTCGATTCTTCTGTATTGAATATGAGTAGCTAAACTCGTAGAGCTTAGATTTAGATGAACCCTAAGTGACCCAGGGCTTTAAAGCGGGTCATGGATCGGCGGTGATTAGATTCGACATTCATTCAGTTTCTCTTCATGTTTGATTGTTCTTGTTCTTTGGGTTCTTGTCTGGTTTGGCACCTAGATTAGATTCTTGTTAAGCTAAGGATAGAAGCGAACGCTCGCCTTACTTTAGAACATCGATTGAACAATTAACCTTATAATTGGAGTGTGCCTTTCGTAGGAACCGATTAGGTTAATCCACTGCAAGAGTAACTCATAAATCATTAGAATTTGCACCAGTTAGTTAAGTCGTTGCGAGAGGCGACCGTACCGGGCGGCTAATTAATGTGGTAGCTAGATCGGATAGAGCGAACGTTCGCCAGTCTTAAACTAAGGGTCAGGAGTTACGGTGGTGTCTGGGAACTGAATGAACTAGAATCGGAAGGTTGATCTGTTGATTGCTGTTGCCCTGGTGATCTAAAGGGGATTCGAATCTAAGCTTGTCTGTCGTCCGTCTTAGTCTTTCAATCAACCTTTCTTCGTCTTAGTTTCATTTCAAGATATCTTTGCATTTTAGTATAGAAGTCGTGGAAACTCACACCACGCCCTAAGTGTTTACCTTGAATTTATTGCCAACATATTTGAGTAAGAGTAGAGGAGACCGTGGAATAGATCTACCCTTAGCTTCACAGCTTGGTAGTTATTTGATTGACCGCTATTCTGAAGCTCACAAACATACTATCCATCCGACGAATGAGGCTCAGGTGCAGGCGACAAGGAAAAAAAGATGAAAAGAAGGCACCCCTGGTGGATCCAACGAGCTAAAGATCATGAAGAAGTAGAGACGGCTTGCACACGAAAAAGAAAGTGGTTTGGAAGCAAATTGATCTGCCATCATCTGTCAAGCATCGGACGAAAGCATACATCTGAAGAATATGTTTGGATCATCGAAGTCACTGGCACCTCCTCGATGGTAGGACTCAATTAACCCACGCCAATGGGAGACGATTTCTCTTGACGGAGGTTACACCAAAGTTGTACTTCATGGATTCTGATGCCGGAGTAAAGGAAATCATGAGTTGGGACGCCTTTGATCGTCGTCCAGGTATCGCCCAGCTCAAGGTCGTAAACGAGAGCGCTTCGTGGGAGGCAACCACGGCTGGAGTCAGTTTTGATTTATTGAGTCAGTCTTTGTGTTTTGAGTCGGTTTCGGGGGGGGGGGGGCAAAAGTGTCAAATTTGTGGTTTTTAATTTTTCTTGTGTGTGTCTTGTGTTGCTCGGTTCAATTCCAATTTATTTTGGGTTTTTTCCGATTTTGTTGATTTTGTTTTGGTCTTGTTAAGTTAGGACGTCAGTTTTTGTTCGTTAAAATTTTTGAGCACCCATGGCCATATTCTCGCTAAGAACTTGGTGTTTTAATTCTGAAATCCCATCGTCAAATCTTTTAATTATTTTCAAAGAAGTTCTCGTCGAGAACTTTGAAGTTCTTGGCAAGAACTTTGAACTCGGCAAGAAGTTTGGTATTTGTGGGTCAATTCCAGCGTCGATTTTAAATAAAAAATTTTCAAAAGGATTCTCGGCGAGAACTTGAGAACTTAGCCACATTTTTAACCTCCTAAAACCTTATCCAATACCCAGAAACCCCCTTTGAAAATTTCTCACCGAAAAGCACCCGAACCCTCCCTGTTCGTTATGTTCGCTGCTGCACGCCCCGTTATCGCCGGCGATCACCGTCGCTCCACCCTCCCCAAGTTGGTCCATTTTCACCTAGATCGTCCAAATCGGATCTCGATAGCTCCGATTTACCAAAATTGTATTTTTGAGTTTTTTGTCGATTTGTTTAGTTCGTTGATTTTCAGAGTCATGTCTTCAAGGTTAGTTGTGGGTTTTCAATTGCAAATCTTTTGACATGATGATTGTTTGTTTTGATGAGTTTCATTTCGGTTGACTTTTCGGTCTACCTCGATTTTGCATGCCGTTGTTTCGGTGTGAATTTTGTTGAATGATTGAACTAGATGTTCTAGACTATTGTAGGATCGTTGTGCCTTGGTTTCATGTTGATTGAACATCGTTTGCATAGCGAATTGTCGATTTTATCAGGTATTGTTGACTTTGGTTGTCGAATGGTGGACTTGCATTCTAGTCGTCCTCTTGCTATTCCGTCGATTCTTGTGCATTCCTATGATTAGTGAACATTTCTGTTTTAATGCTTGAATTAGCTTACCCACTCGGATTTTCCTCGTTTCTTAGTGAATTGAATTTTTCGACCAAGTGTGGGGTAAGATTCCGGTTTGACTAATTTTGGTTCGTGTCTCAAATTTTTTTTAAGAACCAGGTAAGAGATTGAGGCACCAGTGGTCCAGGTTCCACATCCGCCGCCCGGACCCATGGACACAGGAGAGTGTGTCGCCGCTCCCAACCCTCGGGGGTCGATGGCCTCCGCCATTCCTTTCTAGGCTCCATCAATATGCTTTGAGTGGTTATTGGAGATCAGAGACGTCCCTCCGGCCGACATTGCAGCTATTTCATGGATTCCACCAGGAGTTCGACACCGAGTGGTTCATAATGTCAGCCACTCCTCACTGAGGAGGGATTGACTTGATCTCATGACGATAGACTCCCCTTACCGCCGTCGTCGCCCTTCAGGGTTCTAGATTACCTTCAACTTTGAATCCTGATGTGCAAGAGGAATGGGAAGTGCATCTCATTCCATTCACTATGCAAATTCACGACGTGACTACAATGAGTTCACCGCCTACCGATATTCACCAACCGCTACATAGATGGCAACCTTAGATGGGCAAACAATAGTCCTCATGCCAACCACTATTAGGAGCTCTGCAGAATTCACGGGCCGACCCGAACTCGTGCTCGTGACAAGATATACATCAGTCAGATCTCTCACCCTTTCTTTTGCTTTTATCCATTATTTGTGGCGTCATTCCTTTTGTTATGTAGTTGAGCATGGACGCCACACATAACCTCCGAGGAGTTGCTACTCTTCAGGGCTGTCCATGAGGGATACACACTTCACCTGGATGGGTGCTCCCGCTTCTTCGACAGGGACCAGGTCCACTAAGATACCTAGTGCACTTCCTGGCGACGCATTCATTAGACGTCTCCTCACGGCCTCAGCACACACATTGTGGGGACTCGAGATCCCACAACTTCAGGTCACATCATTGGTTTTAGAGCTCGCCCAGGAGTTCGACATAGACTTGGCCATCGAGGCTCACGCCTGATGCGCTCCAGAGGATTCTGATGACCCAGAGCAGAGGAGTAGAGCCCCAACTGCCACCCGAATTAGTTTACCAGAAGTAGTAGATGCCACCACCACCACCGCCACAATACGCTGACCAGTACGGTGAGATGCTCACCCAGATGTAGCAGTGGCTGACGGATTTCTCTTCCGGCTCGCACCAGTGGCAGGGGATGGGTGGTGTAGGGAGAGAGATCTTACCACTTGGAGGTGGCAGAGGACAGTGGAGAGCTGATCAGGATGGCAGGTGGATTGTCACCCCAGCGTCAGTATGAGCTCCAACAGACATGGACAATTAGGAGCTGGCTTGGCGACAGGAGCCAAGAGATAACTTCCAGTTTGCCACACCGCCACCGCTGACCATGATCAGGTTGTATCACTTTTCCCTTTCCTTTTCTTTTTCTTTTCAAATTCGATCCAATTTTATTATGTGTGGATCTGGGAACTTGTCCGGTTTCCTTTTGATCTTTTGTTGTTTTTGTTTTGTAGGTTTTGTTTAGCTGCTTCACTCTGTTTGGGCTCTCTGCCTCACCCTCGATAGCGACCATCACCTTCCAGGTTTTTCGGATAATTCTATTCTCTTTTTAGCCCTGTGAGGACACAAAATGTTCTAAGTGTGGGGTAAGATGCTAGAAGAATTATGCATGAACTTGTTTGCTTATCTGTGATTTTGTGGTTCATTTCAATTCTTCTAGCTAGAATTACTCGGTTCTTGACTTTTGATGTTAAGTTGACTTCAATTTTTAACAAAGATGCTTAGACTGCTTAACTTAGAACCTGTAACCAATATGCCTGCATTGATGGAAATGAACATGGTCAGAACAGAAGTTAGAATCACGCTTGTAGTGTCACTTGAATTGCACGAAAATGTTCGAGTCCGACTAGCAGCCAACTGTGAACTTTTGATCCATTGCACATAACTAGCAACTTTATTCTTTTTAGTGGCTTTTCATACTTTGAATGAGTTTAGAATTTGCATGAGACCTATTCGATACCACCCCGATAAAAAAAGTACTAAGTTGATATAGGCACCTAGAATTGTTACTTAAGCCAGAAAACTATCCAACATTAATCCCTCTAGGTGTAAACCCTTGTGCTTGGCCTGTTCTTTCGGTTTGATAGTACATTACATCCAGTTCCATGTTCTTGTTCACCCGTTGATCCCATGTGGTATGTAGTTTGAGATTAGTGACCGAAGTCGGTCTGTGGTGATTGCCTATTGCAGTAAATCGGTGGTCTTAGCTAGTATGTCCAGACGTGTAAACCCCTCTAGCAACTAAAAAATATAGCACTAAAAGAAAAAAAAGAAAAACAGAAAAATACAAAAGAAAAAGTTCAAAAAGTCTCAGGTCAAGTAGTAGTTAGCAAGTCCAAACGTTCTTCTCCCTACATAAGGAAGAACGAAGGCAATAAGTAAATATATAAGAAGAAAAATTCAGAAGAAAAAAATAAATAAAATGTGCTAGGTTGCTTAAGGGTATTCCACCCGTGTCTGGTTAGACGGTAGGAATCCATACGTCTGATTGAGGGAAGTTAGTTGATTGCTACATCACAATCCATCATCATCATACATCCCTTCTCATTCATCATAAGCCTTTTATGTAGATCGTTACAGTCCCTTGCAAAGTCCTTTTTACTAGTTTTCGTGTTCTCACAGTGGGGAGTGTGGTCGAAATGGAAACTATGACATAATTCGGTCGAGAAGTATTGAGGAGCATAAAACATCATAAACACAGAGTGTTCTAGTTCCCCCATTTACTAAATATTTTCTATGTGAGGAAGTCTAATCATTTAGCGCGACTTTGTGCATGATTGGTGATTGTTACTTGATTGTGTGCAGAGAATTAGTGAGACCAGGTTGTTTTGGCTGTGTTGCATGTATAGGTTAATTGTCTAATGTGTATCGGTCAAAATTCATTGTTAAGACTTCAATCTCAATTTAAATGATCTTGTCATTTGTGGACTTGAGTGTTTAATTGCTTGAGGGACAAGAAAAAGCTTAAGCAGGGGTAATTTTGATGACACTAGAATTATCGTGATTGTCAGCCTCGTTTAAGCGACATTATCATGGCTTGTTAGCAATTTTAGGGGTAGTTAGTGGGTTTTCATTCATTAACGCTATTTCCTACCGAATTGGTTACTTTGACCCGTTTCGGGTTTATTTGATACATTTTTAGTGTCTCTTGAGTACACAGGTTTTTGCCCATCAAATATTATAGCGTCGGACATGTTCAAGATGCAATGGAACCTCGAGAAGTGACATGGGATCATTCCAGAACTCAAACCAATCACAAAATGATCAACGGTGCCAACACTAAGTTATCGGCGAGAACTCTATATATCGCGAGAATTTGTCCAAGAATTCCATTAGATTCTCGACAAAAGTAATCATGAGTTGGTTGAAGATGTTCTCGGTTGAGAACTTCAAAGTTCTCACTGAGAACTTCAAAGTTCTCGGCGAGAACTTCAAAGTTCTCGTCGAGAACTTCAAAGTTCTCGGCGAGAACTTCAAAGTTCTCGCTGAGAAACTTGTGAAGGAAAATCAGATTCTCGTCGCCAATTTGAAATTAGTTTGTTGCAGAGAATTTTGGCGAGAACTTTAATGTTCTCGCGAAAAAATAGCCATATTCCGGCTTAGATGAGGAAAAGTGACTATATAAGTAGCCTTTTACCCAATTGAAATGGATATCAAATTTCAGACTTCTACAGCCGTAAGAGAGATTTTTAGTGCGATTCTTGGAGTTCCCGAAGAGATCTTGACACCATCTTTCCATCGGAGCTAGGAGTGAAGATTTTCTCGAGTTCGAAGCTTCACAGGAGTCAATTCGCAATCAAGTTTTTACATTCTTCTTTGTTCTTCCTTGTTAAGATGAACTCCTTTTGTTGTCTTTGATTCTTTGATTTAAACATGAGTAGCTAACTTTTTAAGCTTAGATTAGGATGAACCTAAGTGACCGGGGCTTTAAAGCGGTCTGATAAAAGGCGATTTTTACCAAGGTCGTATTCCACGAGGGCTCTCTTCAAAGCTTGTACTCACACGGTTCATGGACGGTCTATTCATTTAAAATAAGATTTGGTTTGAAAAAAAAAATAGAACAAAAGAAAACATAAAGAAAACTAAACAAACAAAGCAAAAAAAAGGGTGCAATCAAAGACAAAAGGGGGCTATCTTGGTGGGTAGTTTCATCATGCTCAAGAGGTAAAATGCACAAACAAGCCAAACATGTTCGAGGAAGCAATCGAATGGACCACGCCATTTCACTTCTATAGACTCAATGCACTCTGTCGCACTAAATCCTATCTAGAACCACTCAACCTAGGCTTCGCTCTCAAGCTAAGTGACTAAGGATGCTTAAAGTGTTTGATGAAATTGCCAGCTACAAAGCCCTCTCCTATGACTCTATGACCACTAGGCTAGACACCACACTCATCATGTCATGTTCTAACACTAAGAGAATCATCCAAAGACTAATCAAAGTTCAATTGAGTGAAAATCCTAATGCAACCAAGTGTTCGATAAAATGCAACAAGTGAGAAATCATGCAAATATGGTTGAATTGAGATGATTAATTCTCTTAGAACACACTTCTTCATCCCTAGACCTACAATCCATGTAATCCAAGCACTTCATGCATTACATTACAAATAATAGACCAATCAAGCCATAGCCATCAATGGAATTAACAACAAGTCATAGAGACCATTTCTTCAATCCAAGATTCAATCATGGCAAGTTCTTTACAATATCCCTATCATAGCACAAAATAATCTACCCATCCAAGAGGAACCCTAGAAACTCAGCCACCTGGCCAAGGGAGTAACGAGAAAAGAAGGAAGAAGGTCACCAAGAACACATGGATGAATCCTGAGATGATCTTCACTTCTCCACTTGTAAGCACTTTCCAAGGTTTGTTGGCTTCAAATCCTAGCTCCAAGGCTTCAAAATTGCTCCCAAAATGTGTTCTAGGGTTTGAGGGTTCGTGGGTATGTAAAGGGGTTCAAGAGATATCAAAGTATTCCTCAAAAGAGTGAAAAACGTGGTATTTTAGTGCAGGGGCAGTTGCACGGCGTGCACCTATGCACGGGTGCAGGGTGCACGGCGTGCAAGGCTGCACGGCGTGCACCTTGGAGCTGAATGTGTTTCGGAGCCTCTGGACAGCCCGTGCACCAAACCGTGCACGGTGCACGGCGTGCATCATGCACGGCGTGCAGTGGTGCACGGCGTGCACTCCTCAGCTCTGCAGAAAGCTCGATCTTGTAACGCTATTTCCTCGTCCGGACTCCAAATGGCCTCCCGTTTGCTCCTATACGCTCCTTGTCATCCGTACTTTGATGCCATAACCTGAAAATGACAGAGGCAACTCCAATAGCCACGATTTGGCTCCAAAGTAGCAAACCAGACAACAAAATGACACTTTGCACAAAATTTTCAATAAAAGCATTATAAGTCATGTCATTTCAGAACAACACGGTATTTCATAGCTCATTCATAAGTTAAAATGCACTAATCAAAGTCACATCAAATTCCCCTACGACTAGCTTTGCTTGTCCTCAAGCAAATGAATTAGAAAACATCCAAGTCCACAAATGACAAGTTCGGTCCATTGAGATTCAAGCAATCACAATTTAGCTTAACGTTCCGAACAAACTAAACCTACACATGCAAGAACATCAACCAAACAAGTCTAAACCTCAAATTTTCTGCACACTTCAAGTAGTGGTTGATTGGGACGAGCAAAAACCGACCCGACAACACCAACTCTAATCAAAAGGACTTGAACTCGGGAAATGGAATGAAATAGATGGAGGTACGGAAATTTTTTGAAAGTGGTGAGTGATTACGATGTGGCTATCGACTCGACTTCTCGCTTCTAGATCCGCTCTTAACAATCGGGCATGGATCAAGGGCTACACTCGAGAACTCTTTTTTTCTTTTCTTTCTCTTTTTCTTTTCATTCATTTTTTTTTCTTACTGCATACTAGTGCTCGATTCAACATTCGCTTAGGTGTTGAACCTGTCTAGCTCACAGCCTTTGCCCTTTTGCTAGTGCTCAACCCGACACTTCATTAGGTGCGAGCTTGGCCTAAGCTTTTTTTGAGCATTTTCTCTTTTTTTTTTTTTTTCTTTTCTTCACAATTTAGCCACTTGATCCTTAGCCCCTTACAAACTTCCACACAAGATTTCGAATTGGATTCGTCTAATCTCAAGCCACAATCACGAAGGATCAAAAAAGGTTAAGAAAGACCATGGAAAAGGGGTGAAATTCTGATTGCCTTCATCATCTTAGCCGGTGTTATCGTGCGGTACAAAAAACACGTATCAACCAATCAATCAACTTACAAGAGTGATAAAATCTCAGTTCTGGCCAACTCATTTGATATCAGCTCTAACATGTTGGTTATAGGTTCTAAGCGGAACAGTTTAAACGTCATTGCGAAAGATTGAAGTCAATTAAACACCAAAGTCAAGAACCGAACGATTCTACAATAGGGAATTCGACATTCAATTAAGATCATGCAACACATCAAATACATAGCCTTAGACTTCTACCGCAAATAATCACACCAAACCTCAAACTCCCCTACGGACTAACATGAGCATTGTCCTCAATGATCAAGAGAGAGAGGGTAAGGTGGAACGAAGTTTACAGCATTGGTAGAAAGGAGCATTAGGACGTAATAGAGGTGAAAAAGTTCCATGATGATCCTTGGTGAAGAGTGATCCAAAATGCTTTGCCAACCTATTCAAAAGCTAAAACAACACAAAAACTAAAAAGAGCAAACAAGAGCAATAAAAGTAAAGATAACATGGGGTGCCTCCCAAGAAGCGCTTGGTTACCGTCTTAAGCTCGACGATACCTGTGTTATGGTGTCCAACTTAGTACCTCCTTGATGTCAAGTAGCTTCTTCCATTGATGAAGTTGAGCTCCAAGTAGCATCTTGGAGGAATGGTAGACTAGCCAATGCACATTGATGGTTGTATAGCACTTGAGACCTTGGGGTGGCTTGCTACCTTTGGTGTCGAAGCTTGAGGAAGAAAGTAATGGTAGGGAGCTCCATTGAGATCCATTGTCTCCAAGTTGGTGATGCCATCAAGGAGTCTTCCGGTTCACACTGGACGGCTTCTCTTCCGTTATCACCTTAGGGGAGGTTATGAAGCTTGTGTCCTTCTCTTGACACAAGTACTTCTGATCAAGCAAGAAGATTGAAGAGTACTCACAACCTTTGGTGGGACCTCAATTAGGGTGGTGTTGTTCACTTTCGGTGCTCCACTCTCGGTGCCACCTCTTCTTGAAGCGTCTCCAATTCATCTCTCACCTCCTCTAAAGGGTCTTCATCCTCAAGTCTCTTGGTTCTTCATACCCCACATTCATCGTTACTTGGTGTGTCCTCGGGAAGAACATGTTCCTCAATCTCCTCCACTACCAACTCTTCTTCCGTTTGTCAAGCTCTTCCGGTTCACAAGTGTCATTTCATCATCATAAAAATACTCCAAATGATTGGGATGTCGTTCATTCTCAAGAATCTTCGTGACGAGCTCTATGCTTTGAGATAAGCGGTTAACTCGGTTTGCATTATCCCGCAATTTGCAAGATCTCTAGCATGAAAGGAGATGGAAGAGGTTTCTCATGGCTCATGAACTCTTTTGGGGAGACTCACTTCTTCTTCTTCCATGACAAGCACTTCCGGTTCAAGGATGTCGGAGATGAGCTTCACACTTTGAGTTAAACGATCCAACCGAGCCGCATTATCTTCCACCATTTGCAACATCTCCTCAATTTGGGGGGAGATGGACATTGTTGTTCCTCCTCTAGAGCTTCCTTGATGAGTGTACGCCTTGAGCTAAACGATTGAGTTGGTTCCTTTATCCTCCGCAATCTTAAAGTTCCTCAAGTGTGGAAAGAGGTGGAGGAGGTTCCTCATAGTTACAACTCCTCTCGAGGACGCTCACTTTCCTTCACCATTTTCAAGAGCTCTCTAACATAGAAGGAGGTTGAGAGGGTTGCTCACAGCTTGTGAAATCCTCTTGAGGGCGCTCGCTTTCTCTAAACCATCTTAAAGAAGCTCCTCTAGCATGGAAGGCGGTGGAGAATGTTGTTCATGACTTGTGAATTCCTCTTGATAGTACTCCGGAAACACTTGATGGTAGGGTGGAGATGGGAAAGGGACATTGCTCATTCCACATGGGGTGTTGAAGTTGTTGTTCTTGACCCACCATTGGCTATCTCCCTCACAAGTTCCTTGGTAGTAGTTGGATGGGTAGGATGACCATAGTATGGGTTAGGAGACGGATTCCACCCTTGATAGGTACCATAACCATTACCTCCATTCCACGAGTTCATCTTACTTGCAACCTTGCTCCCATGAATAGATAGGTGGATAAGGGGGCCTACAAACACGCACAACAAACACAACCAAGTAGTACAACAATGCGGGATAACAAAACTACACAAACCAATACCAAAACAAACAATTAAAGAAGCAAAACTAAAACGGAAGGAAGTGAATAGAACGGTCCACTACTAAATGCTTTCAAAGGATTGAGAAAGTCCCGGCAACGGCGCCAAAAACTTGATAAAAGGCGATTTTTACCAGGTGTATTCCACGAGGGCTCTCTCAAAAGCTTGTACTCACACGGTTCATGGCGGTCTATTCATTTAAAATAAGATTTGGTTTGAAAAAAAAAAGAACAAAAGAAAACATAAAGAAAAACTAAACAAACAAAGCAAAACAAAAGGGTGCAAATCAAAGACAAAGGGGGCTCTCTTGGTGGGTAGTTTATCATGCTCAAGAAGTACAAATGCACAAAAAGCCAAACATGTCGAGGAAGCAATCGAAGACCACGCATTTCACTTCTTAGACTCAATGCACTCTCGTCGCACTAAATCCCTATCCTAGAACACTCAACCTAGGCTCTCGCTCTCAAGCTAGTGCTAGGATGCATTAAAGGTGTTTGATGAAATGCCAGCTACAAAGCCCTCTCCTATGTCTCTATGACCACTAGGCTAGACACCACACTCTCATGTCAATGTTTCTAACACTAAGAGAATCATCAAAGACTAATCAAAGTTCAATTGAGTGAAAAATCCTAATGCACACCAAGTGTTCGATAATAATGCAACAAGTGAGAAATCATGCAACTATGGTTGATTGTGATGATTAATCTCTTAGAACACACTCTCTTCAATCCCATAGACCTACAATCTGTAATCCAAGCACTCTCATGCTTAATTACAAATAATTAGACCAATCAAGCCATAGCCATCATGGAATTAACAACAAGTCTTAGTGACCCATCTTCTTTTTCAATCCAAGATCAATCTTGGCAGTTCTATACAATCATCCCTCTATCATAGCACAACTAATCTACCATCCAACAGGAACCTAGAAACTCGCACACATGGCCAAGGAGTAAAGAGAAATGATGGAAGAATGGGTCTCAAGAAACTCCATGGATGAATCCTTGAGATGATCTTCACTTCTCCCTGGTACAGCACCTTCTCCCAAGGTCCCCTGTTGGCTTCAATCCTTGCTCCATGGCTTCAAATTGCTCCAAAATGTGTTCTAAGGTTTTGAGGGTTCGTGGGTATGTACAAGGGGTTCAAGAGATATCAAAGAATTCCTCAAAAGAGTGAAAAATGTGGGTATTTATAGTGCAGGGGGCAGTGCACGGCGTGCACCTATGCACGGCGTGCAGGGTGCACGGCGTGCAGGCTGCACGGCGTGCACCTTGGAGCTGAATGTGTTTCGGAGCCTCCTGGACAGCCCGTGCACCCAACCGTGCACGGTGCAACGGCGTGCATCTGCAGGCGTGTGCAGTGGGCACGGCGTGCACTCCTCAGCTCTGCAGAAAGCTCGATCTTGTAACGCTCATATCTCCCTCGTCCGGACTCCAATTGACCTCTCGTTTGCTCCTATACGCTCCTTGTCATCCGTACTTTGATGCATACTGAAAATGCACAGAGGCAACTCCAATAGCCCACGAATTTGGCTCCAAAGTAGCAACCGGACAACAAATGACACTTTGCACAAAATTTCAATTAAAAAGCATATAAGTCATGTCATTTCACGAATAAACACGGGTATTTCATAGGTCATTCATAAGCTTAAAATGCACTAATCAAAGTCACATCACGGTCACAGATCAGCGGTAATTAGATCTTATTCAAATAGTTTCTTATTCATAATTGGTTTGTTCTTAATTCTTGTTTCTTTCTAGCTTTGATCACCTAGATTGTTTCTTGTTAAAATAAGGATTAGTTGGCAAACTTCTGCCTTGTCTAAATCAATTAATTATACCTATTCAACGGAGTGTACTTTGGTAGGAACCATTTAGGTTATCCGCTTCTAGAGTAACTCACTAATCAATCAGGTGACCGAGTTAGTTATCCATTGCAGAGTGAACGAACAGCTACGGTTAATTAATCTAGGTAGTTAAATCCGATAGAGCGAACGTTCGCGGACTTAGACCTAAGGGTTAAGGAGTTATGGCGGTGTCTTAGATACTGAATGAATTAGAATTGAAAGTCACCGGTTTTGTGATCGCCAATGTCCTAGTAATCTTAGGGGGATTCAAGTCTAGCTTTCGTCTTTCTTTCGTAAACAAACCTTAATCAATCAATTTGTCTTTTCATTTCATTTAAAGTACATTTTCATATTAGTTAGAAGTCGTGCAACTCACTCCACACAACTTGTTTAAACCTGAATAATTTGCCAGTTCCTTTGAGTACACAATTGGAAGAAAACCCGTTGGAATACGATCTAGTCTACTTTTGTAGGTAGTATTTGATACCCTGTTCTGCACGTTATCAAGGCGCCTTCGGTAACGTGGCGGGCCACTGAGGCTGGCCTTACTTTTTTATGAGAACGTACATGAGCTGGCACTGGGACTCGGGAGAGTGGCGTGTACTTATCTTACTTGCCGCCTATTAGTGTGAGGGTGGTTGTCCTGCCTATTATTGGGCGTTGTCTCAAGCCACCTCTTGTATCATGGATATGTTCTCTTCGACCTCGGCGCATTGGATGATGTAGGATTCCAGGGGGTTTCTGTGTGAGTATTGGGTTTTTTAGTACAAAGCCTTGACCAGTTCGGTGATAACATGGTGCTTTTATGTGGTGGAGAGCAATGTCCAATGCTATGTTAGGCACCGAAGTTACCACCTTGTCCACTTGTCATATATTGACAGATATTTTGTTCGGTTCTGCTTAAGCCCCTAAAAGTAGTCATATCCACCCTGCTTCTCTCTGATTGCTGAATTTGTGCAGGAACATTGGCAGAAGTCTCCCAAGTCTTTATGATGCCTTCTGCAAGGCCTCCGTACTAGGTTAGGGTGGCTCCGATTAGGGTTACCAGAAAGGTTCGACAATTTGGTTGGCGTCTGAGGCGCTTAACATTTTCCATGCAATGGTTAATATCAGTAGGTGCTGGTCAGGATTCCTTGTCATCTCGTGTGCCTTGATTGCGGGATTCCATTAAGGATTTAATCCAATGGTAGCCTCATGGCTAATAACTGGCATACCAGGTACCAGTTCGGTCTTTGGAGGCTTTCTTGATCCACCACGGTGGTCTGGGTGATTAGCAGCTCATCATCATTGCCATTTCAGCGTTCTGCTTTTGTAGCTTTACCACTTTGCTCCATTAACTTTGGCACCGGGCAGGTGGTGTTGAGCTGGAGGGCTGATCAACTCGTGATTGAGTACCTTCGATTTGTGGTGGTAGGGCAAGGCGTTCATAAACCGTCCTAGGTGCCTGGTGGGTGTTGTCAATGGCGGTCCCACTCTCCAACCTCGACCTATCCTGAAGCGGGGTGTCTAGGGGAATTTTGGTGGTACGATCTATTTAGCCGGGGTGACCTTTATTCCTGTTAGTGCTTTCGCTATGGTGTTTTTTTAGGGTTGGGCATTTTTACTCTCTTGTGGGAGTGGGGACGTTAGCACACCCTTTTTGGGCCGCCCCAAAATTGTTCCTCCCAGTTTGGATTTGTGGGGGCAATATGTGTTCACAGGGAAAAATTTGGGAAGCGTGGTTGTTGGTTGCGCCTTGGCTCGGATGAGTGGTCCTTGCAAGGCGTGTGACAAGGGGGGTTAGTGTGAGTGTGGGTGTATGGCAAGGAGTGTATTAGGGGAATGGGTGGCTAACGAGAATTTTATGGGGTGTACCCCATGGTAGGGCGGAAGTGCATAGTTAAACATGCAACGTTTAACGTGCGTATCGGCGTGTTGCCCAAAATTGTGTGTCATGTCCTCTATTGAATGGATGATCGCCTTTTATAGGACCTTGGGGCCCATGGGGTTGTTCTTCTACGTGTCATCATCTTAGTGGGGCAAGGTGAGGGTGGAACGCAACCCCTTAGATGGACTTTGCTGCGGTGATGGTCCACTGGTCCAACTAAGTTTGTAGGGGGAGTGTGTGTTTTGGGGATTTGAGGTGTGAATGAAGGAATGAGCTAAGGGGTATTTAATACCACATAGTGATTGATGGGAAAAGTGGAGCTGATATAAGAATTCAACCTCACTAGGTTGGAAAAAAGGGGTTGTGGTGGTGATGGGCCCTCGGGCCGCTTTTTCCATCGCCTTGCCTCGGCTCGGATTAAATTTCGGATTCGGTTTCGGTTTGGATTCGGTCAAAGTTTTTGATTTGTTTCATTTCTTTTGCTACCCGTGATTTGGTTTGACCGAAAAGTCATCCAGAATCTTTGTTTTAAATCCAAACCATAATGGGTTTTAAAACAGTTCAGCGCGAAAAGTTATGTATGTTCAGTTTTAAAAACCCGGGCCAAAATGCCCAACTACCTCTTAAGCAGTGGGGTCTTTTCATTATTTCAAAAAAAATTGTGTCTTTTTTTGTGCTTGCTGTAGGAGTATTGTACCGACTTTCTATCTTTCGGATTGTAGACTATTGACAAAAAGGGGTTTTCGGGAAACCCATCCATTTCTAGCCTGCGAGTGCACAACAAACTATTGTTGTCATTATGATATTCTAAAAATTTAGTGCAAGTGGTAATAAGATTGTGAGTGCAAGATGGGCACGCTATCCTGTTTTTGACTTTACTCAATGTAGTTGTTTTGTGTTTTAGTCCTTTTTTTAGGAGCGGGCAAGGACTCAGTGACTCTGGGGGCCCCATATTTGGAATACAATGGGCGAACATATTTTTTGCACCAAAGGGTTCATTTATTTTAGCTATTGGGTTAGAGGGGCCTGGGCGAGCAGGGGGACCTCCCTTGCTCCGCCAATGGGCCTTTTGTTATATCTCTAAATGTCTGATTGAGAACAATGGTGTTCTTTGGGTTTTCTTTGATTTATAATCAAAAACCCTTGCTCAAAAAAACCGTAAACCCATAATAAAATCTTTTTAGCCATACCACCTGTACAATACTATAATATTGTTAATTTGTATCAAACATAAATCATCTTCTACTTCTTCCCAAACAAAAATTAGGGGCCCTAAAAAGGCTTTGGATTTGTTGAAGAGAATTAGTTCGCAATTTGAAATTTGAGTCGTAAAAAGGGGAACGGTCGGAGACAGGGCGGTCTCCATTTGCTACCCAAATTCATCTATTGAAAAATTGGCTACTTTTCCCGAATTCCCAGACTTGAATACCCAACTTGGGTGAAGGGGTCCTCTTGGGTACGATAGTTTGGTCCCCCTTTGGGGTGAAATTTGGTGAGTTATCTTTCAATTCTTGCAAGATCCAAAAATTGTTGAGGTACATTAAACTAGCGGGTTGCTATTTGCGTCCGTGTTTTGTTGTATGCAGTCCGTATTTCCCATAAATAGACAATTATTTCTTGAGTCTGTTTTTACTAAAAGCGTCCTTTTTACTAACGCAGTCCATTTTTTAATAACGCAGGGCGTTTGTACTAACGTAGTCCGTTTTTTCGAACGCAGTTCGTTTTTACTATGCAGTCCATTTTTTACTAATCCGTCCGTTTTTACTAACGCATCCTTTTTTTACAAACCCGCAGTCCGTTTTTTCAAAAGTAGCCCGTTTTTAAACGCAACCCTTTTTTTAAACGAGCCCGGGTTTTTACTAACGCAACATTTTTATTTAACGTAGTTCGTTTGAAAAACAAATTTATCCTTATTCATTATATATTAGAAAAAAAAGGGCATAAAATACTTTTAAAACTTTAAAATTTAAAAAAAAATTTATAATATTGTTAAAAATATGATGGAAAATTATAAATTGTTGAAAAATATTTGGGTTAAAATGGATGTGTAGTTAAAAAGGGAAATCGTTAGTAAAACGGCTAGTCAGAAAAAAAAGAAGTGTTAGTAAAAAAACGGCTGCGTTAGTAAAATGGACTGCGTTAGTAAACCGGACTGGGGATAGTAAAAAACGTATTGCGTTAGTAAAAACGGAGGGGGTTAGGGAAAACGGTTTTTGTTGAAAAAAAAGGGATGCGTTATTTAAAAATGGACGGGTGTTAGTTTAAAAAGGACTGCGTTGTAAAAGGACTGCGTTAGAAAAAAAACAAATGCGTTTGTAAAAAAACAGACTGAAATTAATAAAAAAAAATGGATTGCGTTAGTAAAAAATGGCTGCGTTAGTAAAAAAACGGATTTGCAAGGACATAATTGTCCTTTTGTTTAAAATACGGACTGGTTATAAACGCGGACTCCCAAATGCAGCACCCTGAACTAAGAAATTGAAGGGGAGTGCATGAAAATATAGTTTTTAGTGTACTATCTTTAACGTAAGGCTTGTATATTTGATTGAGAATAATTAGATGTTTCAAAAAAAAAAAAAATACAATAACTTTTATTTTTTTTAAAATTTGATTTTTTGTTTTATTTTTTTAGTTAAAAAATAAATTTTGATGCTGAGACGTGACATTCATTTAATTTATTGATCAAAGAGTTACATTTTAACTAACAAATTTGTTAAAAGTCTCCTATTCTGTCGAGGGTTTAAAGTTTGACCCAAACAATATTTATACAGGAGGGACTTAAATTGAAACCATAAAAAAGCAAAAAAAATTTAAGGGAAAAACAAAAGGGTGTGAGTGTGTATTGCCCAATTTTTAAATAAACTTTCTTTACTGTCCATCAAAAAGGTCGGGAGGGTGTTGGTGTTCTTTATAGATCCGAAATCAATTTATCAAATCCCCATTGATCGGCTCAATCAAAAAAAATTATTGGTTTTCCCAAAATTTTAGTCTGGCTTTTTTTTTTTTATTAACCTTTCGAGTTTGATGACTTATGTCCATTACACCACACCTCAAAATGATGTTATTTATCAATAAAGGGATACTCAAGGGGGGATTAAAAACCATCTCATTTTTTTTTTTAACTAAATTTAAAACCTCTTAAAAAAAATTTAAAAACATTTTAAAGTAAAATTTTTTCTTATAAGTCTATTTTTTTTGAAATTTCGTGGTAAATTTTACAAACTTGATCGTTTATTTTGGGATCCATTATTAAATAATTTTCAGGGGAAAATTTCGTTTAAAAAAAAAAATAAATTTGAACATTAATTTATTTTTATTAAAAAAATTTGTTATTGATCGGCCAACCCCCTAGTTTGACAGGAAAGTTTGGGGTTCAAAAGCATGGTTACCCCTGGCGCCAGGCAGAAACCTAGGGTTGCAGGCGACAGCTCAACCGCCCCCCTCAGTGGTCTTGGTCAATCTTTAAAACTTGGCACCAACCAGTTGATGACACGTGGGAAACCGCCCCACTAAAAATAATCTACAAATGGGACAAAGAGAGAAGTCGTGGCTTGGCAATGATAGCAATTGGGTGTTCTCCTCACAACGGTGTCACCCCAACCCAACATCCGCAATGAATCCTCTGGAACGCCTCCCCAACTAAAACATGGACACAAAGATCTTCGATCTCCCAAGAAAAATGAAAAAATGGCGTCGATGATGAGACTACTTATCGGCTAGAGATAACTCTACGAGGGGTTCCCACATTGAGATCAACGCAAGTGTTGGATAGGATGAAAAGTGATCATATATGTTCATCCAACACATCTTGGTGAAAGTTGGACAAAAGGGGATGAGACATATCCCTTGGCTAGGAGCTACTAGCTGAAGAGGTTCCTCAAAACTTCAACCCCCCAATGTTGTGTTTCGTAAGGAAAGGGAAAACTTTGATGACATCTTCGAGACATCACTATAGCAATGTTATGGGACCAAGCTAGGTTGTTGGGCGACCAGAGTCGGCGTACATGCTCGACGAACTATATACAACAGGACCCTGGAACCCTCAGGGCTGAGGCATCCGCTTTTATTATTTTATTCTTAAGGTCGGATAAGTTCTTGGATGACTGAAGAGTATAAAATAAGGAGGACCAACCTCTCCATCAGTGGACTACTGTTATACACCACATACACACTCATAGATACGTTTTGAGTTGTTGGCTCCGGCTAGTACGCTCATGGCTATCGATCACCCAAAACCCTAAGGGGTACTCCCGATACTTATCTGTCCTCTACTTCATACGACCTTACCTCCACTCACAACAGTTAATCTATTCATCCTCTTACTACAGCATCTTGTACACCTTGCGAGATTACTTACCAGCTGGTCCACTAGTAGCACAGGACTAAGGCGAAAAGCTCTCAGGCCTCAAACTCTCCAGTTTGATCTCATTGTAACGCATTCTCTCTGTGGGCAGACTAATGGCGCTCTCGAGAAGGAGTCGTGCGCACTTGGCATCCTCCTCAGGCGACACCATCTCACTAAGAGAGAAATTGGTGTATCAATGGTGATGGCATAGCAGAAGCAAAACTTCAGCCTAACAACTCTTATTCCATACATTTTGTAACCAGAGGATAGCTCGCTAAGGGGGAAACCGATCAGGACCACCAACAAGATATGGTCAACTCCGAAGAGCTTGCTCTTATTTGTTCCTACCACATCACGTCAGCTGGCGAACGTAACATGGAGCTAAGACATCGTTGGCCAGGGCGCTGGTGGTAGAGCTTTGCAACAAAATTCTCCCCATCGCTCATAGGGGTGGTACAAATGGGGACCAGATAGCCCGGTGTCCCACTGGCGTGTTCATAGTCGCATGCCAGATGTTACCAAGTCACTAACGCAGTGTCACTGCATGGCGTTACATGGAACGTTCAGAGGAAGCGCTCTTCTGTAGGTACAAAGTCGCTGCAAGAAGGGGTCATCAAGCCATAGGACGATTTTGCCACCTCTTCCTAGCAAAGCCTATCCAGTCGTAGGGCGATCAACGATAACGTCTCAAATATTTTGGATAGCTCATAACAAGAGAAGGAGATTCTCTTAGGAGCTACTATGAGATGTGGTCTCGAGCTATGACGTCGATCTCAAACTCTCCACTCCATATGCGGTCTAACACATCATATCCCAAAACCAAAATGAAGAACTCAATAGTTCCTTCTCGTGAGTGGAAACCTATAAAACCCACTCGGAATTGGAGAGCAGGATCTCCAGAAGTGCATTGAGGATTCACGCTGATCACCCATAGAGCTGGAAAACAAAGTTCGGCGCACTACTCAAAACAAGAAAAGACGACGAGAGAAAGTGTGGAGAAAGAGAGACACATAAAAGGGGCTGAGCTACCATCCATCTAAGTACACCCGCTTGAAAGACCTCGACGGAAGTTTCTAGCCTCTGGGTGCATAAGAAAGTACGACATCCGTGGCCAAGAAACCTTTGAAGGGATGACGTAAGTAGAAAGATCCTCCAAGTACTTCGGTTCCACAGGAGTCAGGGGAATTAAAACATATTGATTGTCGGAAATCAAGATGAAATCGAAAAGTTGCTAGAAAAGGGAAAGCTTAGGAGGACATACTGTAGAACTGAGTCAATGATGAGCCAAAGGATCCTCAAAATACCAAGACCATAAAGAGGGCGAACGCCAAAGGGTCCCGATAAGTTGTCAGGCGAGAAGAGGGGCAAATGTGTTGGGACCGAATAAGTACACCCAACAACGACAAGAAGGGAACCAAAGGAAAAGGTTCGAAGGGAACAATTGTTACCATTCATGGAGTGAAGCAGCGAGACTCCCAAAAGCTCGATGTTAATAGGCGAATGTTCGATGCTCTACGAAGAATGAGCCACACCTGAATAGCGTTCGACGACACGGATTTCATCAAAGCTGACAGACAAGCTCAAGTGATGGTGATACGAGTGGGATAAACGAGCTCAGAAGTTAGTGAGGATCTCATTGATGAAGGAAGCTTGGCGAAAATAATGGTAGAGGTCGTCTTGGAGAAGCTCAGAGTGATCACTAAGCTCATGCGTACTCAATTCCACTTTTGCAGTGTTCGTCGGGGCAACAACGTCCCGAGACTAGGCCCTCATGGTACTCGAATGTAACCCATAGGAGACGAGGACCATCAAGAAACGAAGGAAGTCAAGTTCCACTTCCGAAAAGGGTCGGTCTACAACATCATTATGGAGCCAAGTTAGCAAAGGTTCGAAGCTATCACCTCCTCCATACATCCAAGTCATGAAGTTTCCTACCAAGAGAGGGGTCGGCGTCGCCCGAGGAAACCCGCTCTTGCACGAAAGTGCTATTACATGGATATCAGAAGGGATAAGAAGTATGTTGACGTGGACAAAGAGGAAGTTGAGCGAAACGTCCAGTAGACCAGCGAAGGAGACGATTCAGTACCTATAGTTCCGAGCGACCCTTCAAGGTCGTAAGGACTATCTGCCCAAGCCACTACGGAGTTTAAAAATGGTGTTAGCACTGATTTAGAAAATTGCCTAGTTGTTCACTGGTCACCCCATGACATGTCGACTGGGACGCCCAGATCATGGAGCATCGCCTAGCCGTAGTGCCATGGTCAAAGCCTCTACAGCAAAGCAACGAAGGGCTTGCATGGTGCCAAAAAAAGAAGCAGTGGAGGTAGAAATAAGAAACTGAGGAAGCATGATTCATTAGAGAAGTCACAAACGCAGATTGGATTGGCGAGTCGTGTTGGTCAAGAAACCAAGAGGACAGTGGAGGTTGTGCTCGGGCTGCACTAGCCTCATCGAGGAATGCACAAAGGATTTGTATCACTCCTAGTTAGACTAGATGGTTGTACATCCCACCTTTTTTGGCAAGATATGTCGCTTTGGGCACGATACCTTAATGATTTGTTTTTGGGTGGTTGGTGGGATTCGAACCCATTGACCTACTCCTCTCAAAGAATCAAACCCCCAAAACTAAATCCCAAACGCGTACTGTTAGGAAAGGTTTAAACTATTCCCACATTGCTCAGGATCTCCCTCGTGGCTTTGTCTCGTTGTGAGATTTGCCTTGGTGTCACATACACCCCAACGGACTTGTCAGTTAAGGTTTAACTATTCCTACATAGCGCGTAGATCTCACACGTGCTTTGTCGATGTGGGATTTGCCTAAGATGTCACGTACACCTCCTCGGGACTAAACGCCCTCGTTGAGGTTTGCCCCACCTTCGTTCAAGGGGGGGGGAGAGGCTCTGTTTACCCCTTGTAACACCCCCAACCCCTTTTCTGAAAGATATTGTCTACTTTTGGCCCAACCCTCAAGGATTTGTTTTTGGGGGGTGGTGGGATTGAACCATAAACCTTCCTCTCAAAAATAAAACCCCCCCCAAAACTACCCCCAAAACGCGTCTTGTCAGTTAAGGTCGAACTATTTCACAAAGCCCTTGGTTCTCCCTGCTTTGTCGATGGGGGATTTTAAATAGGATGTCCACGGGGGGACGCCATGTAAAACCCACGAAGCCTTACCCTTTTCTCGACATGTTCTCGGATTTCACTAAATCCGTACCCAAAGGAAGATTAAGGAAAAAAAAACTTCATGACACCGCGGGGGAAATTTTTGTTAAGGTCAGACTTTGGGACTAAAGAACGCTGGAGCACTTGGGGAATGGGATGCAAGTGTAGAAAAATAGTGGTGTGGAAATAGTTTTTTTTTTGCAAATTACAAAAATGAACAAGTGATTGTCTTTGCAAATTTACTAACAGCAAACTGTTCATCCTTTTTAAAAATTTTTTGGCAGTACTAAGATAATTTTTTTGTAGTGTTTTTTGGGTGGTTTGGTGATAAAATTTGGGGGAAAGGATTTTTTTTTAATTCTCTGCCCTTAAAATTTGATGCAATTTTTTGGGCCCAATTTTTTTTTTTCCCCCCCGGGCAAAAATGGGAAACCCCAAAATTTCCCGGATAAATTTCCCTTCAACCAACATTAAAATTTTCTGTCAAATTTTGGGAAAATTTTCCGACTTTTGGGAAAATAAACAAAAAACGTCTTTTTGAAATCTTGTTTGAAATTTTGAAGGGAACATAAAAAAATTTTAAAATTTTTTTAAAAAGATAAAATGATTTTTTTTTCCCCAAAAACTTACCCCAAAATAACCTAATTAAACATTTGAACGGGGGGGTTTTTTCCCCAATTTCATGCTAAATATTATTGTTAAGACAATAAATTTTTTAAAAAATTTTAATTAACAACCCCAAAAAAGTATTCTTTAGGGAACCTAATAATACTAATACATGAAAAAAATGTAGGGTTGTATTTTATTCCCCGTTCTTTGGTATTGAAATTTTTTTTTAAATTTTTTAATTTTTTTTTTACGGGGAAAAATTTTACAGGGTGACTAATGGTTTTTATCACAAGAAATTATTTTAGGGGTTGTATAAATTTTTAAAAAATTTTTTAGAATGAACACTTTAAAAATTTTGAAAAAAACAAGCAACAACTCCTTTTTTTGTGTTAAAAATAAAAAGTCTGCAAAAAACCCCGATCTGTTACTCAAATTTTTTCAAAATTTTTAAAAAAAGCCCCTTTAAAAGAAAAAAACTTTAAAAATTTTTTTTCGATTGTCTTAAAAAAATGAGGCAAAAGTTATTTTAGGGGGGTGTGAGTTGGGCACCAAACTGGAAAAAAAACCCATACATTTTAAATTTCTTACCCCCACCCCAAATGTTCCCGAAAGCAGTTGTTCCTTGGCCCTACCGGGGGGGGTGGTGGTGAAAAGATAGGAGCCTAGTTTTTTCCCCCGCTTTTTTTGGGGGCTCATATACTATTATGGCTCAAAATTTTTTAAAATTCCCCGGGGGGGTCCCGACCCAACCCCTTTTTTTTAAAACATGCACAAAGTTGTTTTCAAATCTACCTAAAAGCCCCAAATCCAAAATTTTTTATAAAAAAATTTTTGCCTGAGTTGGAGGATTAAGTTTTTAAAACCCCCCACTCAAATTTTTTGTTTTTCTTTTTTTTTATTTTTATTTTACAATCAAAAAATCAAAAATTTTTGGGATAAATTTTTGACTTTTTAATAAATATTTTTTTTTTATTTTAATTAAAATCTAAATTTTTTTTTATTTACGGCCGATGCATTTTAAAAGTTGGCCCCTAGTCCCGACACATTTTCCCCCCGACCGTCCCTAGTCTTTAGTTATTAAAATTTGATAACAAGTTATCAAAAAAAAGTTAAAAAGTTATTCTGATGTTTAAAATAGTTTTTAAAGTTTTCCATAATTAGTTAACTTTTTTTTTTTTTAACAGGTTTTAATAGTTATTTTTTCTTTCGTTAACATCATGATTTAGGGTAGAGTTTATAGTTTTGGGGGTTTGTTACGAAAATGTACCTTAGTGACGAAGTTCGAAATAGTCTGAATTTTAAATTTTTTACGGACAACCAGTGCATAGCAGGCCCGTAAACTATGCGCGACCAGCCTGTGCATGCACACTTTCCGGTATGTTTTTGGACAAAAAATTTTAGGGGGCCCCAAAAAACAATATTTAACAATTGGGAAAATGAATGGAAGGGAAGGTTAACCAAAAATTTTTCCACGTGCATATCATAAATTAATGGAAAATGTTGTCATTTCTTAAGTTTAAATTAAAACCTTTTAAATTTGTTTTTGTCGTTGGCCTTTATAAAAAAAACGGGATGGCTTTTAAAACCAAGCTATTATTAGGGGGAGGGAATGTGGGGCAAAAGTTTGAGTGAGAAATTTTTTTTTTTTTTTTAGGAATTTGCACCCGTGGGGGTTTTGGGGTACGAGGCTAGTTAGAAATTATGGGTTTTGACCCCCAAACAATACAAGTCTTCATCGTTTATTTTTTGGGGAGGGTACTCTACGGATTTACTAATATGAGGGGCCCTTTAAAATTTTTTTTTTTTTTTTTTTTAAAGAAAAAATCTACACCATTAATTTAAATTTAGGATCTAAGGGTTAAAAAGAAATGGGGATTTTTGGGACATTTTTAATTGGAAAAACTTTTTTTAATTCCGATTTTGGGGTTTCACTTTTAATTATTAAACCCCTTTTCACATTTTCCCATATGGCCCCCCCCCCTTTTGATTAGGATCATCATCCAAGGGGTTTTAAAGGGGGGTCCCTTTTAAACTTTTTAATGGGGTCCCCCCAATAGT
>JAVBHU010000117.1:0-39557 GCA_034768395.1 Linum lewisii | reverse complement strand
AAGCGTACTAACCATTGTTTGGCGGGGACACATGGCAACTTTATACTGAGGCGATGGTTCGGATTACACACGTCACTAGTATAAATATGGGGTTTCCCCCCCTCAGATTGCAATTAGATGAAAACTAGTTTTTGAGAGCATCCGCCCTTTCTTCTTGCCAACTTCTTTGAAGAGTGTCTGTCTTGTCAGCCGACGTTCGCACTTTCCTATACTTGGGACTCTGTCGCATCTTCCAAAACATCCACGAAGATGCCTTCTGCATGTGACGTCGTCCCTCTTCCGCCGAAGCAGTATGTTCCTTTGAAACTTCTTAGACTTCAGATTTTTTTTAATCCGCCCATTATTTATTTTTGTTCTTTTTAGCATTTCTGTGTTTGCGTACCCCGCCCTATCTACTTCCTCCTTGGCGAGTTGGATGTCGTCAAGTGGGTCGTCGTCGTCCTCTAGAGTAGACCTTTTAGAGAGTGGTTGAGGGGCACGCGGGACGACGGCGGTCTACCCGCGCCGCCCCTCTCGAGAGGCTGAGGACGAAAACTGCTCCTGTATCTGCCGCCCTTGGCGTTCATTCCTCGCCTCTTCTGATCTTGCGCCCTTATACTCTGTTGTAGGAGGTATGATGAAGGGAGGAGAGGATCAGGGGAGATTCATCCGCCGAAACGTGCGTCAGCCCCATCCGTGCAACGAGTCCTCCTCTCTGACTCCTGAGAATTCCAAGGAAGAAGTCGATGAGAGGGAGCAGACGCCGCCGATCCCAAACAGAAAGGGCAGATGCCATATTTCCGGGAGGACTCAGACCTCATTCTTTAATCCGTACGCGGACTTCACCGCCGAGTAACGTGGTTTTCGGAGGATGACAAACGATGCCGTCTCCGTCGGCGGCGAGCAGCTCCGCGGCAGGTAGAGGGCCAGGTTCCAAAGACCCAACTCAAATGTCTGTCGGCGGTTCGCCTCGTGGCAGGTCGGGGTTTTCACAATGGAGGGCCTGGGGTTTTGAGCTGGAGACCGAAGCCGTCGGACCAGTACCGGCTACAAGCTCTTGGTCCTGGGAGACAGATGTGGGACGGTGCGACTGCGGAGTGGCCGAGAGGTGCATCGGGCGGGGGTCTTCCCGTTCGTCAAGACGAGCTCCGTGGCGAGAGATTGCTGAATGAGTCGACCATTTTTTTTTACCTCAGGTTTCTTGTACGGCCGCCCCCGCTCGACGTCTGCTCAATCGGAATTGTCCCTGGATGGGTGGGTGTGTTGGGTTGAAGGCGCTTCGGTACGGGGCTCGATTCCCACTTGGGGCATTCCTGGGAGGTGGATGTTCTTGATCTTTTGGGCAGCGTCCTTGCGGAGCGCATCCAACCTAATGCCTGGGCGGTCATGACGCCTTCAAGGTGTCATGCATCAAAAAGGCATGTTGCTCCAAGCGCAGAGTATTCCGCAATCAAGATTATACTCCGCCAAAATTGGGCAGAATGGCATTACAGTTCTCAAAGAGGAGAGCGTACTCTGGGATGCGGAGTTACGGGCGTCATCAAGGCGTCTCTGTGTGGCTTTCACAGCTTCTTTTTTTATGAGAGTGTATCGGAGGGAGGTGGCATCACATGGGCGGAGCGACTTCGACCTATTGGTCGTTTGGCGCAATTGATGAGTTTCAACCGACTTCAACGTCTTCAGGGGAATGAAGCAAGCATTGTAGACTGGGGCAGAATACATGGAACTACAACCTGGAAGAAGCGGGGCCTAAACGCTTGGAAAACTGGCTAGATTGGCGGTGAGTCGAGCAGACAACGACTGAGGGCGTTGCGTCAATTGTAGGCGCCGCAGCTATTTCACATGTTGATTGTGATGTCGGTGTCTAACCTATTTCCTTGTCTGCTGTTCTTGCAGAGTGTTCATCTTCGCTGCGTGGTGAACGCTATGTCCCGGAGCGGCGGTTGGCCACACTCTGCCTCCAACAGAAGGTTCCGGGATGCTGAGGCAACCATCAGCAGCAGAAGGACGCGGACCAGACGCGACCCTGGGCCTAGAGGAAAGCGGAAAAAGGAACGCTTTGAGAGGATAAAGCTCTAAGCAGTGTCCTCACGCACAGATCCTGGGAGAGTCAAAACGCCGTAAGTCGGTTATGAGGAAAGGACTCATGGCAAGGCGAAAAACGGCGGCAGGACCAGGTCGGGACCCGTCAGGGGAGTTTCAGCGTGACCGCATCACTATCATGCAGCCGACAATTAGCGGGCTGCGAGGTTCTTAAACCAGGGCCGACCTTCAACGTGGCGCCGACTGGGTTATCGACCCACCCCCGTACCGAGGTCGGGGTTTGGCCGCTTGGCGATGGAGAGATGGCGATTGCGGCCAGGGTATGCTTCAAAATTTCAGTCGGGAAGCTGGCGCTGCGTACTCGTTCCGTTTCACAATCTGATCCGCCCAGGAATTTTATTCTGTTGCAGCCTCATATGTACCGCGGGGCCCTTCTTTCATCGACAACTTCTCCCCCTTTTCCTCTCTTCCTCCCTTATATCTTCTCATTCTTCATCTAATCTTTTTCATTTCCTCACACCCCCCATTCCTTCCCCCACCCCCTTTCCCCCCTTCCATTCTCTTCTTTTTAAATAACCACAAACACCCCCCCAATTCAAATATAAAACTACCCCCCCCCCCCCCCTACATCCCCACATAATTCCAACCCTAATTCTCCCTTCTCCCTAAACCATCTTCTCCTCCAAACCCTTACTTCTTCCTCAACACATTCTCCAATCCACTCTCTATTATAATTCCTACCCTTCTTACCCATTCCCCTCTTATTCTTCCCCCCCCCATCCTATTCCCTTTACCCCATAATCCCTCTTCTTCTACCCCAACTTCTATCCTTCTTCCTATTACTCCTTTATTACTCCCCATCCTTCTTCTCAATTCTCATTAATCCTTATCCCAAATCCCCCCCAATATAAACCCCCCCTCCACCTTTTTCACATACTCATAATTCCCACCTTACTCCTCATAAATAACCTTTACACTTTTATATTTCCTTCTAACCACTCTCCACCTTATCACATATACAAACTTCCCTCCCCCTTCTCAGAAATACACTTCCAACTAATTTATCTCCAACCCCCTCCCTTCCCCATTTTCCTCCCTTAACAAACAATATATTCCATAATATACTTCCCTTCTTTATAATTAAAAAAACCACAAACCATACAATACCCAAAAAAACCCCAAAAAAATACACAACACACCCCTAACCCCATCCAACAACAACACCCAATCCCATCCCCCAATACACCCCAAATACAAAAAACACCCAACAACAAAAAAAAAAAAAACACCCAAACCACAAAAACAAACATCCAAACCCCCCAACTTCCCCATTCCCACCTAAAATTTAATCCAAATATCCAACCAATTCATACCCAAAAAAACAATAAAACCCACAACAACATCCAACCCCCACACAACTATAAACCATCCAACCCACCTCAAAAAAAACCAAAAAACCAACCACAACAACCCACTCAATCCATATACCCATCAAAACATACCCAACATAAAACAAAACCCACACAACAACCAACACAACCACCCCAAAAACCCCCCCAATCCAACCCACCACAAATTTAATCCAAAAATCCATCCCCTCATCATCCAACATCAACTCCCAATTAACCCATCCAACCTCCTCTCATTAAAATCAATACCTCTATCAATCTCACACAACCCCAAATTCCATCCCCAATTCTTCCTAAACCTTTAATAAATTTCCCTCCCCAATACCCCCTATAACCTAAACCCAACATATCAACACTCCTACCCATCAAACTATACCAATAAACAATCACACACAACTACACACACACATCCATCCCCATCCAACAAACAACCACACTAACTACTAAATTAATTTCATCCTTATTTCATACTTCCCTACTTACCCAAATAACACAATCCCCCCCCATCCATAAATCTATATTCAACTCCCCCCCCTTATCATCAAATTTATAATCCCATACCCCCTTCCAACACACAATCCCAAACTTAACAAAAAATACTCCATACCATATCCTACTTACCCCCCCTCCTCTTTACATCCTCCCTAACACACAACCCCCCCTTCTTTTTTCATCTTTCACCCCCACCTTCACCCACCTTCACTCTTTTATTCAATTATCTTATTAAATATACTTAACCCCCCTTTTTTACACCTTCCTTCTCTTATTTTCCCCCTCTCACTCCAATAAATTCTATATTCCTCATCCTAAACTTATTTACCCCACTATTCAAAAACCCAAATCATAATAAATAAAATTCCCCCCCCCCTAAACTACCACACATTCTCTCCCCAAAACTACCTACTCCCACCCCCTCAATAAACCTCCACCCCCCCTACCCACCACCTTATACTATCATCATCACTCTTCCTCTAACTCAAACCCCCCCAAACCCTCCCAACCCTCATTATACTACCCTCACTAATATTATACCCTTTTCACTCATTATACCTTACAAACACCTCACCATCTCACTCCCTCACACCCTCCTTTCAACTAAATCATTAATACCCCAAAACAATTTTACTCCCAAATTCTCTTTCTTCCCCACCATCAACCCTTCTCCTACTCAAAACTTAACCAAATCCAAAAATAAATCCTTACTCCTACAATCCTCATTCTTACTACTCACACACACACCCAAAAACCCAACTAATAAAATAATATAATCTCTCTCACACTCCCTCCCACCACTTTCAACCCTCCAAAACCCATCCCCCTCCAAAACCCCTAACCCCAATTCAACACCCACTTCTAACACTAATTTATCCACTCACCCAAACTCCCAACCTTCCCCCCCCACCACCCACCACCATCTTTTATCTACTTCTTTTTATCTCATCACTTAACTCCTTCTTACCTAACCCTACTCTCCCTCCTCCCCAACAATTCTACTCTCCCTCCTATACTCCTAACTCCATTTATTATAAACTTACCACTATCTTTTACAACAACACCTCCTCCATTTCTTCTTTATCTAATATTCTTCCTTTATCTAATATCATAACTTATACCTTAACTTTTCCTTACTAAAATTCTCTCCTAACTTTTCTCACACCTAAATTATACCCAAAATCACAAACAACATTCATAAAAATTTACATTACCACCCCACTGATTATTCCCCCCTACACTCTCGTCACCCCGGCCAAACAAGTCTTTTTATCTTCTTTTTCCCCTAGACCCTCTTCCTATCCTTTTCTGACCCCACCTTGTGTGAACTTCATACACAACACTCATCAATCCTCCCTCTAGGCCTAGGAATGTCTCCGAGGGGAGTCCACATCCCCCTCCTTTGGAAGATAGAACGCGGCTGAGATCCCTCTGCGGGGGACCTAGCGACAGGTAGCCGTCTACCAAAGACAGAACGCTGAAAATGGCAAATGATGATGGAAGATCCTGGTGAGCCAAGGGGTGCACCCCCGGAAATCACACGAGGGCTCATCCGACGGACTCGGCCCCAACAAACCGGGCATGGCGGACCGAACGAAATGTACCGACTGTTCTCCCCTCGCCACCGTCAGGCCCAAGGCAACCCTACTAAAGGGCGTATATGTAAGAAAGAAGGCAGTTTCATTCAAGGATATATATACGATATGTAGTTGAATCATTAAACAAGTATACTAAAAGCATGGCCGGGTCTCGCATAACTCCCCTAGAGGACTTGAACCCCGTGTGCCAAGGTTCGGGTTTCCCAAGGCGGAACCCAAGAGGCACTTACTCACAAGTTCGGGATTAACAGGGTGGAATCTAGCTCATCAGCGTTCGGGTTCACCCAAGGCGGAACCCAAAGTCTCTTCGTTGATTCAGTTTTCCCAGGGCGGAATCTAATTTCTATCGTTCGGGTTCCCCAAGGGCGGAAAACAACTCTTCGTTGAATTCAGTTTTCCCCAGGGAGGGAATCTAATCATTCATCGTTCGGGTTCCCCAAGGCGGAACCCCAGCATTTCCTCCAATCCGGGTTTCCCCCGGGCGGATTCTATTTCTTCAGCGTTCGGGTTCCCCAAGGCGGAAACCAATCTTCGTTGAATTTCAGTTTTCCCCAGGGCGGGAATCTAATTCTTCATCATTCGGGTTCCACGGCGGAACCCAACATTTCCTCCAAGTTCGGATTCACCAGGGCGGTACCCTACACTTAGTTAGTCAGTTTTCCTAAGGAGAAATCTACCTCAGCAATTCATGCGAATTTCACACAAACAAAAAAAGATGAGAGAAGAAAAAGGGGAATGACAACTGGAAAACAATGGCATTTCATTTATCATCCTGAAATGGAGGTATTGGCACGTTTGGATACAAAGGGCAAGAAGCGAAGGGAAGAGCAAATTTACAAGACATGGAACTATGAACAGCCGGCAACGACGACCCCTGCACATTGTCGCCCGCAACCTGTCAGCCGAGCTTTCTTCCTCAGTTCCTTGTGGCGAAGGCTCAACTCAGTAAACGGCTAGGACAACAGCTCCTTGCGGAGGTGCGAAAGGAATAACCTGGGAAGTCAGGCCGATTCCTCTTTGTAATCTGCGCCATCAGCAGAGAGACGCCGAACGGAAAAACCCCCCACCCCAATCTGGCTCCTGATTCCGGAGCGAAACAGTATTACATTCCCCCGTCGGAGTTAGTTGTGAGAACAGCAGCAAGGGTGTTGTCAAAGCTCATTGCACCCGATCGCCAAGATCCTCCGCAGTTTTCTCGGCGACGGCCTTCTCCACCATCGCCTTCAGCGCGCTGAGAGGGTCTCCTCGGTTCTTTCAAGGCATGGTCGCGGCTTTTCCACGTCCTTGTTTTGGCCTCCAGGTCCTCGGCCGATGACCGCCTTGGACGGTTTCCAAGCGGACCACTTCCTCTTTCAAGGCGGTCCTATCAGCTTCCGCCTACGTCAAGGCGTTCTACGCCTGAATCGTTTTCTCCTGCTCCTGCCTGTAAGTCCTCAAACATATGTTCAGTGCTTGGTTAGCGAGTGCGAATCAAGGAGCAAGTCCAATTGATAAGAGGAGAGAGTTAACAACTGAAGCAGGGCGGCCTCCTCTGTCCATTTCCTTTTTGGACATGGAGGTATTTGGCCTTCCATGTTGAGAGGGGCCCCGAGCCTTCCCTCAACTCAAAGCTCCATTCTCCCTTCCGACCCTTGCGGACCGCTGCACTGCCCTGTGCGCTTTAGGCTGCAGCAGGGCCCCCCCCAGGCGGGGGGGGGGGTGGTGGTCCTAAGAGCTGCAACAGCATAAATCCAGGCGGATCAGATAGTGAAACGGATACGAGTACGCAAAGCTGCCTCGTCTTACGACTGAAATTTGAGCTTCCCTGGCCCCAATCGCCTCTGTCCTATGATAGAGCGGCAACCCCGTCCTCGTTACGGGGAGAGAGAGAGATAGAGACTATCCGATCGGCCGCAGTAGTTTGAGGAGCGGCCTGGGTAGAACCTCGCTGCCACTAGTTGTCGGATGCATGATAGAGAGGAGGCGGGAAGCGATTGACTCCCTGTCGGGGTCTCGTCTGGTCTGCGCCGGTTTTCGCCTTGCCAGAGTCCTTCCTCAATAAACGACTTTCGGGTTTTGACGCTCCAGGTCTGGTGAGGGAGGACTCTGCTTAGAGCGTTTCTCTCAAGCGTTCTTTTACGCTTCTCATGGTGCAGGGCAGACGGTTCGCGGGGGTATGGCTCCGCAGGTCCTTCTGCTGTGATGTTGCTAGCTCCGAATCCTACGGGTTGAGGCTGAGAATGTGGCCCAACGCCCTCCGGGGACTTAGTTGTTCAGCAACGCCTCGAAAGATGGAACTCTCAGCACTACCACCGCACTCTCCTCCTCCGCGCAAATATTTATCTCCCCGACATCACAATCAACATTTGAAATGCGGCGCTACATTGACTCACGCCCTCCAGTTTTTTCCTTCACACCACCTCCAACAATCCCTTTCATCAATATCTAAACTTCCCTCAACAATTAGATACCATAACCCTTACAACTCCCATACACCCCATCATCTACCATACCCCATCCTCCTTATCTACTTAAATAATCCCACAACCCATTCTCCATACATCCCACATAATTACCTCACTTCTCTCCTCCCATTATTCCCCACCACTTCTACTTCTCAACCAATAACCAATACTCATAGCCCCCCACCTCTTCCTCCAATCATCGACCTAATACTCTCTCCCTATTCCTCACACCAAAATATCACCCGCCTAACTCCGCCCCCCCCCCCCCCCTCCCCTCCCCTCTCCCCCAAATATGTCTAAATACCTTCTTAAAACACATTCTCCAATTATCCCCACCCCCATCCAAAATAATCCCATCCCCCCAACACTTTCTTACATTATGCGCCCATCCAATTTCAATCTTATCCCTAACCCACGTGCTCCCAAAATATCCCTCACCACCCCCTCCCATTAATCCATTTTTTATTAATCTCTGAGGCCCCGCTCCCGAAGCTCCTCAACCCCCACACTCCCATATATCATCCAGGTGAGAGATAATTCTATAGACTTGAGCAAGCTGAAGCCCCTCGGGGGCGACGCGTACAAGAACCGCTGAGGGCATGTCGCATAGATATAGACCGTCCATCTAAAAACCCGATAAAAAAACAATCGATATTGATGAACCTCTCTCCCAACAAAGGCGCCTCGGTCTTGACGAGCGGGAAGTACCCCGGCCCAAGCACCTCTCGGCAAATCCGGCAAGGCGCACCGTCCCACTTTGCTCCCGGGACAACGAGCTTGTAGACGTAATTGTCAAACGGCTTCGGTCTCCAGCTCATAACACAAGGCCTCCTTGGTGAACCCGGGACCCTGCCACGAGGAAGGAACCGCGAAGACATTTGAGTTGGGTCTTTGGAACCTGGACTCTACCTGCGGCGGAGGATGCTACGCGTCGGAGTCGGAGCGTTTAGTAATCCTCCCGAAAAACACGTACTCAGGCGGTGAAGTAAGAGTTACGGATTAAAAGATGATGGGCGGACGTCCTCCGAGATAGGGCATCTCCCTTTCTGTTTGGGATCGGCGGCGTCTGATCCCTCGTTTATCGACTTCTTCCTTGGAAGGCTCAGGAGTCACGAGGAGGACTCCGGTTGGCACGGATGGGTCGATTGGTCGACGTTTCGGCGGATGATATCTGCCCCTGATCCTCTCATACCTTCATCTAGCCTACTACAACAGAAGTACTAAGGGGCGCAATCAGGAAAGAGGAAGCGAGGAATGAACGCCAAAGGGGGCCCGAGGGCAGATTACAGGAGCAGTTTTCGTCCTCGCTCTCCTGATGAGGGGAGCGCGGTAGACCGCCGTCGTCCCCGACGATTGTCCCCCTCAACAGTCTCTCTAAAGGTCATAATCTAAGGACCGAAGAACGACACACTAGACGACAATCTCACTCGCCCAAGGAGGACGATAGATAAGGGCGGGGTACGCAACACAGAAATGCGAAAGAACAAAAATAAATAATGGCGGAATATAAAAAAAAAATCTGCATGAAGAAGTTCTCAAAGGAACATACTTGCTTCGGCGAGAAGAGGACGACTCAACATCAGAAGGCATCATCGGTGGGATGTTTGAGAAGATGGCGGACAGAAGTCAAAGTAATAAGGGAAAGGCAGGAACTCGGCTGACAAGACAGGAAACGCTCAAAGAAGTTGATGCAGAAGAAAGGGCGGATGCCTCTCAAAAACTAGTTTTCAGTCTAAAGTGCCAAATCGAGGGGGGGAAACCCACTATTTATACTAGTGACGTGGGTAAGCGGAACCATCGCCCAGTATAATAGTTGCCATTGTCCCCAAACAATGGGGTTAGGTACGCTTCGAGTGGGTACTAACCTACTTGCTCGGGGGGTCGCGAAAACGTCGCCCAAATACAATGGGGCCACGTATCCCCCCAGTAGAGCGCGTGTCAAACTCACCTCGAAAAGAAGGGCCACGCGCCGTTTTTTAATCACCGTCAACTGTTATCATCTAGAAGGGGCGGATCTCTCGTCTCGGGGAGTTCGAAGCAGTTCCTTTGTATCGCCTCGAGCCCTTACAGACCTCGAGACATACTGGGAGGCATTGATGGGCCCTTGAGTTCTATCCGCCATAGCACATGAATGAGGGCGGTCCATCACTCCAAGGCGTTCGAAACAGTTCCATAGTATCGCCTCGAGGCTCTACGGTTCTCAAGACATACTGAAGGTGGCAATTGTGGGCCCGAGATGAACCGCCATCGGATCATGACAGGGCGGTCGTCGCTCCAGGGCGGTCCTTGTCCGCCTCAGAATGGGTAACCTGTCATGTCTACAGGAGGCCACCGCCCATTACTGTTGAAGGTGACCCGCTGCGGCCCACTAAGAGCAGGGACACGTGGACCTGCCCAGACCAATGGGGACCTATAAATAAAATGGGGTCCCCATCAGAAGGAAGAGGGGACTGACTTAGGACTATACGCCGATACTACAAGCTTTCACGCTGTGACGCTAGGCTATCGTTCCGCCCACACAAAAGGGCTCTCGCCAGGTGTGGAGGGTACTCTCTGTAACCATTCTCCCTACATTATCCACATAACTTGCCACCTTACACATACTAACACTTGCACGTACCACCCTGCAATGGTACCATCAGTCCGAGACACTCCGAGGAAGGATTCATCGACTATACTCCAGAAGAACCACAGTATTGATCCACCGGCTCCAACTGGGCGGATCAACCTTCTTTTACTTCCACATAACAATTTATTCAAATACGAATATCCTATTTGTTTTTGGTTTTAAGGGACAACTTTGTCTTTTTATTATAAGGGAGTCATTTGGTATAGGCGGAAATCAAGTTGTATTTCTGGGAAACGTTATATTTTGAGATTCTTTGTTTGTTTAATGTCTATATTTTTACTTATATCAGTTAATTGATGACTTTCTCCAAAAGGCCAAAATCAAAATTTGTAGCAAACCTTTATGGAAAGTGTCAAAACATATCCAAAAATATTAGCGTCTCATTTTTCTAGACCAAATTTTTAATTTTTTTAGACAAATTTAGCCGACATCATTAAAAATTTAACAACCGTTAGTGACTATACAAACGGGAGCTGACGTGGGCATCCAGTTGAATGATAACTGATGCCACATCAGATGCCACATCATTATTTAATTCCAATAAGAATAATAAATTTATCAACGGAAAAACAAATAAAAGAAAGAAATAAAAATAAATTATAACACCGCCGTTGTCCCCACAATATCTTCGTCAACCGCCGCAGCTTGCTACACCTACCGCCACCAGCCGATCCAAACGTTTGCCGCCTACGGCCGCCCTCCCCCACAAATCAACTACAAATCTCCACACTCGACAACCCTCCTTCCTTCGGATTGAATCGACGATCATCATCGGATTTCAAGACTTTCTTAACTGCAACAGAAAATTCTAAGTTAACCTTTGAATATCTACTTCGGCCGTTATCGTTGGTGTCATCCATCCCAAAGTTCGACCCATAAAAAGGAACACCAGCAAAATAAATGCCCCTGCGGGAGGAGAGTCGGAGGAAGTGCTCGATCGGTGAGCAGAGGATCCGTACCCAAGTTCGAGAACCGACATCCACATCTATGGCTGAGCGCTGCCGCAAGTCGAAGTTCGAAATGGTGGTGAATCGGACTAGTTCCGTAGATGTCATCATCAACGACGAGCATGGGAGGCGGGAGGTTGTGATTTCATGGTGAGAATAGGATGATCGGAGGGTCGGTTCCGGGGACGGAAGAGGTCGGGGGTTGAGCAACTCAAGGTTTAGGGGACTTTCGATATTCTAAAAATAAAAATAGATTAGAGGATTGATGTCTAAGATTATGAACGAGATTGATGAATAACAAAATGTGTTGTTTTGGAGGAGAGTAGATTGACGGTAAGAGGGGGATTATAGCGGCGGGGAGTCGGTAGAGTGTTACGGCGGACAAGGTTTTTTTGTTTTACGACAAAGGACAACCTCTCGGAGAAATCAAGGAACACACACAACTGAACTAAGTCCCTACCAGGTAGTCATGTATACCTCCTTATCCTGGGAGGTTAGACATGGTTCATCGAGCGATAGAGAGACGGCGACCTGGTTACGCTGAACTGCGAACCGTCATGAAGTGCCAAAAATGAAGCTCCGATGAAGAGTAGCTGATTGTGAATCCTCATGAGACCATCCTCCTTGAAAGCAAACAATTAACATCTTATTGAAACCTACAAGAAAACCAAATAAAGGAACAAAGTATGTGGATCTCATAAAGATCGAGAAATCCATCACAAAAGGTCGGGTAGATACTTGGTAGGTAGTTCTGACTAACAAAAAGAGAGATATGAAATAGTATCATGTCGGCTCACCTCCCACCGCAAATACAATCCACATAAATAAAAGGAAATTATATTAAATAAAGATATAGATAGACGTTCATAAAAGCAACGGTGAACAAAGAGTGATTTGTCTATAGCCCTGCTATTAGGCTCCTGCAACTTCGAAAAAGCATCCAATCTGCTCTAAAGAAAAATGATGGATAATGTCAATATAATAGTAAAAAAGTAATAATAAGAAAAAGAAAAATAAAAGAAAAAAAACAAAAACAAACAAATTATAATAATAATAATAATAAAGAGAGATAGATAGAGATGGAGAAGAAAGGGATTAAATCCGCGTCCTAGAACCAACCACTGAACACTGTCAAGCCGACAGCGAAGAATCGAACCTCCACCGCGTCAGCCCCTTTAGCCAATTCGTTCAAAACATTGGGTAACGGAACTTACTCACCGATAGTGTCTCCGCCGATCCCTCGTTGTAGTAGCGTGTTGAAGGGTGAGACTACGATGAATCTCGTTGATCAGAGGACCTCATCGCTGTTGACCATGTCGGAGCCCCGGCGCCCGCGTCTCGCCGTGGTACGCTATTGTAATCTTGGATCGGAGCCACGTTGGAACAGGTACCCTCATCTCGGCAAACAGTGTTCGTCCACCCGGACCCATTTGCAAGCTTTGCTGATGTGGGTAAAGAGAGATAGATAGAGAGGGTTCAGTCCAGCTGCTCATCGTGGGATTGCCACTAGGAAAGTTAGTTTCTGCTGGTCGGCGAACAAAGTTAGGTGATGAAGTCCTTTTTTTTCATAATTTATTTTAGTTTTTTGTTTAATGCTTTGTTAGTAATTAAAATTAATTACTTCACAAAAAAGTAATTAAAAATAATTATGTGCGCACAATAATGTTCGGACTTTCAAGCGGCACATCACTTTGAGGGTTACTCATTCCGTTAACTTAGGACGGAGAACAAAGTTACGGAGGAAAGCAAAATAACTTACCATTTTTGGGATTATGATTTAGTTTTGGCTCATGTTTGAATTTCGGTAAAGGTTTGGCTACCAAATTGTTTTTGGCTTACCAAAATATAATAATGGGTCCCACTGCTAGAGAGATATAGAGAGAGAGATCAATTACAGAGAGAGAGAGAGAACGTACTCAACTTCTCATATTTCCCCTCGTTCTTAATCCCTATTACCAAAGTAGACCACTAATTTTTTTTAATGATTGGTTGTGTTGAACTGTGAACCTCTTTCATAGAGGTGTATTACTTTACAAGGTCTTCCACTTTTAACTCGATTGTGGACGTGATCTATATATTATTTAATCAATTCATCTATATATTCATTATATGGAGGAAGAGAGAGAGAGATGAGACCGGTTATAATTTACAGTTATGTAAATATATTTGTAAAAAAGTCTGAAATGCAAACATCTTGCAACATTTTCTTGTTAGATCGAGACAAAAAATATAACACATTTGATACATAATAATAATAGAGTTTCTTCTTCCAGATCATCAGCATGCCTATCATCAAACAACACAATCTGTATCATCTTGTCCTGAATAGCTCTCAAGCTTGCTAGGAGTACTCATACCATTGTCTACAAGTCATAAAGTTACCTCCTACCAAAGATGTAAGCCCAAACAAGAAGATTAAGGGCTTATTTATAGAACTACTGGGTCTTGAATCCTTAAGCCAATATCTGGTTCATGAAATTCTCAAGCCCAAATTTCATTGCGGCGGATGTAATGAAAAAAAATGGGCCAATAATATATATGGGCTTATATAAACACATAGCCCCACATCACAAGATTAATCCAATTAACTTAAATTATAATACCTGAGAGAGATAGAGGGTTTCTGCGATTCTTCACGCGAAAGACGGTTTAAACGAGCGCAGAGGAGCTTCAGTCAAAGCGAAACTGGTGAAGGAACGACGGGAGAGGCGTCAGGTAACTAACTCTTCTTTGCGTTTCATCAATTTGACTTCATTTTAATCCTGTGAGAATAGGTTGAATTCAGCTTCATTCTGGTAGTCACATTTCTAGTTTTTCTGCAGCCGTTCGCCATCTGTACTGTGTTTCTTCCTTTTTCTATTTGCGCAGACCTCTATGTTTCGGGGAACAGTTCTCGGATTCAAGATAGAGAAGATAGTATGAGAGAGCAGATTGTTCATCAACATTATAGTTGATGTTCGGGAACAGTTTGTTATCTATTTATCATCATTGTTGTTGAAGATTGTATTCAGTGATTGGTTAATCTCAGGTCAAGTCGAACCAGTTCCCAAACTTCGCTGTGTACAGATCGAGGGGAGTGAACACCAAGGAAGGGTGATGTGGTACAGGGGCAAGCAATTGTCATTGACAATCCCGTGCAGACCACAGCGACCCCCGTCCCACCCAATAAGAGAGACCCCACAACGCCTGCAAGCCCATCCGGATCATTTCCACCCACTCTCAATTCCATGGCGTATTCTACAAGGCTAAGGTGAAGAAGAACGGGAAGCCACTACGCTGCATTTGGGGCAAGGTTACTTGGCCTCGGTAACGGTGGTGTTGTCCGAGCCAATGTTCAGGTCCAAACTACCTCCCAGACCAATGGGTTAAAGTTGCGGATGAATATTACTTTTGTTTGCAGTTGGCTGTTACGTTTTGTTAATTCGTGGGGAGAGAGGATAGAGAGAGAGATTTCTAGAGGAATCTAACAGGGCGATGATAGTAAGGGTCTTCCCGCGGCCCTTCTCAATCTGCAAACGTTTGAGGTAAAATAAATCCCAATGGTGATTTGTTGTAGTCTAATTTTCTTAGAGTTGGAAGTTTTGGAGTTGAGTTTCGTAGGGCTAGTTGAGTCAGGTTGGATTAATGATGGACGAAGACTATTTCGTCTCATATGGGTGGGGAATGGACACCGTATTTAGCTTCGAAACTAGAATTATCTTTCAAAATTGAGCCTGGGGTTTATTTCACAGGGCAGGTTGTCATCTTTAGGATTCAATGCATGCCTAGTTCGTATCGTCAAGCTCAGCTTCAAGATAGTGAGTATATGGTTGTGAATTTCCTGCTTGTAATCCCATATAAGATGATAATTTCATCTCGTCTCGCTTCGGCTCGCTCGCTGCGCGCGCTTGTGCCTGGTATTGGTGCCATTGGCTGATACAACATGTACTAATTCAAGTTGAAGTGTCTACTCTTGAGTATTTATGCAAATTGATTTGTAAAGCCCATATATCTCTCTTTTTTTGCAGTGCTCCAGTTTGTGATTTGGTGAGCTGTTCTTGTTTGGGATTCAGCTTGGCAGAGTTTTTAGTCATAGATTTAGGGGACGCCAGAACAATAGCCGTTGTAGTAATCTTGATTTTTTCGTAGTCCTTTATATATCTTTGGTTTTTATGGTTAATTCTGTTGTGTTTGTTTATAACAAATTATCAGCAAGTTGGTTGGTCTGTTGGAATTTACAACCATGTTTGTCTTTCTCCAAGAGAGCGAGATATATATACGAAATATACATTATTTACTGAAGGTTAACTCATGTGTGGAAACTATAAGATTTCGTTTGTTTTGCTCTTAGTAGATCGGCTTGTGAGAGAATTGAAATAGTTGGGAATTGACATAGCTAGAGATTGTTGAATATTGTCTATTACTTCAGAAAGCTCGACGTAGAGAGAGAGAGGTAGAGAAGAGAGAGAGAGTAGAGAGAGAATGTTGAATTAAAAAATAAAAATTATTTAAATGAAAAAATATGAACCAACATGGAAAAAGACCAAACTATCTGTTTTCTTATTCACATTTTCCAGTTTTCCCTTCTAACTCTCTTCTTCTTTGAGTTTGGTTATAATACTCAGATTGTTTGTAAATGGAAAATCTGCAAGCGTGGGTAATTCTAGAGATGAAATACACACTCCTAAAAAGAGACTAGAGAAAGTCTCAAAGGACGATAATATCAAGTAGAGTTTTCAAAGGGGTTGATATCTATAGATGATCCACTCCTTTTAAATTTTATTTTAGCAAATTTCTCTTTCTTATTTTATTTGCAAACAAATTGTCTATTTCATTGATTCTGCTTACTCATAGATTTGCGACTCAATTTAGGCAATCACTCCTTATATTCTACAAAACAAACAACCTGTAAAGAATTCTTTAAACACTGAAGGCTTAATAACCATGCTTGCGTTTTCATTGACTCTTTGGTAGCGATTTTGCCTACTACTTACTCTTGACCCCTACTAATGGCTTACTTGATTAGCCGTATTGTATGTTTGCGACACCAGCTTGCCCATCAATTCAAATTTGGCCTGATCCTTGATGGTGTCAAGGAACAATTTCAACCTATTAATTCATTTTTCCAGATCTAATGAGTTAAAATTAATAGGGTAAAAGGGTCACTTTCCTATTTAAACTTTACATTTAATTTTATTTTGAGTTTTAATTTAAGTGGAAAATAGCGGTGTGGAAGCTCCGAGAGTAGAGTAGAGATAGAGACTCCGGCGCGGAGCTCGACGATTATATGATGAAGTCGATACGGAAGCTGATTTCGAAAACATGTTCGGTCACCAGTCAACCATCGTCGGGCCTTTTTTTTGGCCATTCTTTTTTATCGGTGACGCTTAGTCAACTGTTTTTTATGATGTATCATTTTGTACATGTGTACTATATAGCAAAGAGCGCAGAAGATCAGAGTGACAGATTTTTTTAGAACATAAATGTGTACTCATTTGCAAGATTATTTCGGTATACAGTGTAAATGTTTTGTACCTGTTGTATACACGCTACGTTTATGTACTTACATTGTTTTTGTTTTATGTGTACACTTATCTTGTAGATATGTACACACGGTGTACACGTGCACACACTCTTTGTACATGTGTACATATATCTTTCTGTTTTGTTTATGATACGTGTACACATTGTATACAGTGTTACCCTTCATTGTACACGTGCACACTTATTTTTTACACTAGTGTACACATTTTTGTATAATTACATGTGTACAAGTTTTGATACACGTCCCATTTTGTAGTACCATTTCTATACACAGTACACTTATCTTGGAACATATATAAATGTGTACACCTATTTTACATGTGCACACTTATTTTTTATGTAAAACTAATACTCCTTACTGTGTGTAAATATTTTGTAAAAATCATGTGAACACTACTTATTAATGTTAATGTGTGTACATGTGATCGCGTACATGTGACACCTTATTTTTATTATAGTGTAAATATTCGTACTCGTGTGCACATTTTTTTACAAAACTATTTGCATCTATTTAATAAGATCATATTTTAGATATTATATAATATCAATAATGCTTAGTAGATCGTGGTTAGGATGTTTAATATTTAAAAATTAGAGGTCATTATTTCGATTTAATCTCATTAATTTTTTTAATATAAGAGAGGAGAGAGAGAGAACTAGGGGGTGGCAAGGTTGGCGGCAGAGGGGTCCCGGACCGCCGGCAGAGGCGGCGGAATGTTCCGGCGAACAATGGTGTGCTGGCTCAACTTTTAGAAAATACTTTAATACTTCTGTTGATGGGATAAAGGATCTCGCCCGCTTCATTCCCGCTTCATCTGCGAACTCCATGTTTGCACTAAGGATTTAGTGGAAAGATAGATAGAGAGATAGAGAGAGATATAATGCTTTGACCCTTTTAAGTCCACTTGTGCCTTATATTAGATAGAGAGAGACTTTTTGTTCTCAAAATTTCTTTTCACATCAAGATCTAAAGCAGGATTACATACCCTTGGAGGTTTTGTGCTAACAACACGGGTTGTGAGTGGAATACCATTCCCTTTGGGGTTATGACGCGTCCAGAAGAAGTAGGTTAGCACCATTATGAAGCAGTGAAAAATCGGAATGGCTACCGTTGTAACCCCCTACCTAGAAGCTTCTAGTTGAATTCATGGTTCATCCTTGCATTTGCTATATTAGGTGTTAATAGAGATAGATAGATAGAGAATGAAAACAGACAATAATTCATGTAAACAATATTGTCCACAAATAAACCCACATACATAAGGCAGGAGATATAACCTTTAGCCAATAATTCATACATGATAAATAAGCAACACAATCGGGCAATCAAAATCGACCATAAGAATCCACAATTATATTTCCAAAAGCAAATACATAACCACAATACAAATTGGATCAGGATCCTTGTGTCTCGTCTATGGTGTAACATGCTGAAATCGACAAGTTGTCTAACTTCTTCATCATCCCCTCGCCACTCCGTCGCGGCTGCACGGCACAGGTGGATATTGACAAGATTTTCCTTAGGCAGTGCTCACCATTCCCAATACCAATACAGAGATAGGAGAGAAGCTTATGACGACCAAAGGGTCAGAGTGATAAACACAAAGAAATCTAAACAATAGAAGAGAGAAACAGGAAACATGTTGAAGAAGGAGAAGAACCCTTAAACAATGACAAGAAGGGTAGGAAACAAAACCCATAATTAAAGAACCTAATGTTCTAGCCCATAATCTCATACCAATGACTGGTACACTGTGAGGCAAGAGCCAGTAACTGGATACTAATAAGCCTTATAAATTAGTTACACAATAGTCATTAACAAAATATAATACATCAACATTATACATAATTTTATACATCAAAGTTGGAGAGTAAGAGCATATCACTAGGCGTCAAATGAATCAATACAGTTATTTTGAATGACCTCAAAGATACAAAGGGAGTGTCGGGAATACCATGATTACTCACTCAACACCATCGTCGTTGGTATAAATAAGAAGTGTCTTCTATGTGAAAAGATGGAGCTGTTGGATTGGTCTCTCAGATGTAATTGAGACTGAGAAGCTAGCGATAGCATCTCTTCGCACTCTCTGCGCCGTGATTCGGGCCCTGTGGATAGAATTGATATTTAATTACCCATTTTGTTTATGATATTTAATTTCCAATTGATAAACTTTTGTTCCGTATTTATTTTCGCGTTGGCTGAATTCGGAGGTTGGAGCCAATGAGCAATGATGGAAAGATGTAATGGAAAATGAGCATATTAGTCGGCCAGGCCTCCAAAATTAAGCGGAGGATCTTATAGGATTTTCAAATCCTTGACGATGACTGCTGAATTGGTGATCGTGTTGCGGGTGAGTTCTGTCTATGCGACTACTCCTTACTGATCTTTACCAAATTATGCCATGCTTATCTCTCATACGCCATACTAGCACTACATTATATAAGATATCCCAAGTCAATTAGTCTTCATATGGTATTCTTCTACCATCTATCTATTTATTAAAGGGTTAAAATCCATATCTTATACACCAGAATAGTATTGCCACTAAACTCGTACTATGAGGTTGTGATGAACCCAAATCTCTCTGTACTGTATATTACAAAGAGATATTCGAAATGAAACTACAATCATTATAGCATTACAGTTTTGTGAGGGAACGAAAAAGTTACTCGATGATGAGTGAAGTGAAGATAGAACTGAATAATGAAGATATGTTTTGAGTGAAGGAGAATTGAGTTTGGTCGGGTTAAATATAGATGATATAATTGTGGCTAATACAATTGTTTTCAATGGGGTACCCATCTGATTGGGTGTGGGGGATATAACTTAACTGTCCCCATCGGAATATCTACTTAACTGAGTTATCGAGTTTTCCCATATCGTCAACTTTACGGTCAAGGATACTCCTGGCCAAATCAACGAGTTTCTGGCATGGGTCACCCATTATCCGGATAAAAAATTTCAAGTAAGCACCCCCTCTCTTTATTCACAAACCAAATTACGAGAGAGAGAGAGAGATCAAAGAAAACGCATATCGGTTAAAACCAACGTTGGTTGGGTTTGACATAAGGAAGGAGGAAGGGCTATATAAACGAGAGACGACGACGTTCAGTCAGCCCAGCATCACTTTTCACAGTTGTTGAGAACAACCGGAGATAGAGATCCAAAACCCAATTTTCCGCAATAAGTTGATCATCAATTCTTCATCTTCCCAATTTCCCACTTCATTTCTCATCACATTTATACTACTCCCTTTACCTATCCCGCTACCTCGTCTTTCTCCCCTGCTGAGATGGTCGCTCACAGCACGCTAAATTAGATAGAGTGATGAGATCGTAGAGATACTTTTTGGCATAGAGAGAGATAGATATAGTGCGATTGCTTTGCTTCGCCAGTGTTTCTTTGTTTTGTATGTCACTTTCATGGCGCTGATCGTCTCTTTTCATTTACGTTTATGTTCGATCGGAATTCTGAGGCTGTCTCGAATATCGCACTTTGTGTTTACTTTTAATTGTTTTTTTTATTGTAGATTTGTTACGATCCACTGGACAATGCTAAAGTGAGACTTCAGATTAGAAGTAGTGTTGGTGGAGATTTTTGACCTTGCCTAGATATAATGGTATGTTGGGCACTGTTGCCACCTTTGCTAGGGAAAGAAGGAGCGGCTTCGATGTGGAAAGGAATTATACCTGGACTCCATGTCGTGTCTCTATGGAGGCTTGAGAAATTTTTTCATCGGTACTGTCTTGTTTTGATCTCTTGTTCCTTTGATTTATAATTGTGTTGTTTATGCTCTGTTTCGATATGGTGTTGGTACGAGAGAGAGAGAGATAGATATATCCTGTTTGTTTTGGAAGGTTAAGGAACTTCTACGTTGGGCCCCCGACTTAGAGTTTGGAGTGTTCTTTGTATAGAAAAATCTAGCTGCGCTTACAGCTGGTAAGAGAGAGAGAGAGATTATGCGTCACAATTGATGATCATTAGGGTTTCCAGTTCTAGCCAAATCAGTAATTTTGGGGCACAATCTTAGCAGTTTATTAAATTTGTCCTTCATCTTCACTTCAGGTGCTGTATGAATCTCAATTGCCAATCACGTATCTTGGGAACTTGCAGAGAGAGAGATATAGAGAGAAGGAGATATATAAACACCTGGTGTCCCAGGACGTATTCTGGAGAAATGATGCTTAATTCTACGATAGTGATGGCGGTTCTGTATCGAATTCGGTGGATAGAGGGAAAGTGGACGATTGTTCCTTATGAGAGATAGAGAGAGTACATACTCTCCGCTGCACACGATCTTTATTTGCTATTGGTTCTTGTGAAAACCCAGGAAGGAATTGGTGCTCTTGGATGGGTTAGCCCATAATATTGCACAAATGCTATATTAATGATGCGGAATAGCCGTTACGCAAGTGAAATGGAGGTGACTTCGGCCATTGTTTAATTGTTGTGTATTCATGTCTGCGTTAGTGGATTGTAGTCCTCTAACCATCAATCGTAAATGCGTGATACTGAGAATTCAAGGATTTATGACACTGCCTCCTCATTCTTAGCGTGTCTCGAGTGCGGAGCTAGGAGGAGAGATGAGAGAGTAGAGAGAAACTTGGTATCCAGTTGATGTGGTATGGTATCTAACGATATGCAACAAGACTTGTTTCGGTAACTGAGACTAACATAGTTGGATGTTTATTTCAGTAACTTGGTTGGTCATTCTTGTTTTCAGGTTAATTAAGGTTCTAGAATGATGGTTGGATCCAACTTACAAACAGTAAATTGATGTTCGTCAGACAATGAAGAATGAGTAGTTATATTCCTCAATCAGTTCCTTGTTCTTATTGTGGTCTGTGGGAAAAATGGTGCTTTTGGCTTAGTGCTAAATTAATTCAATGTATAGAACCTAGATTACTGCGTTTATGTTTACTTTACTTTCTTGTCAGGAAAGTTCCGTGACATTTCTTTGAAACTGAACCAACATTCATGTTTACAGGACTTTGCTTTTATAATGGGTTTATCGATTTCGGGTCTAGGATCTTGGAAGTGATCATGTTCTACCTTAGAACAGGTACAATTCCGAATTATTATTGCTCCACTTCTCTTGTTTGTTTGTTAGATGCGTGCTTGAGCATATTTCCTCCTTTCGATACAAATGAACAGGCTAAGAAGTTTGTAAAAGTATGAGTCACTTATCATAGTTGAGACGAGGAGGAAGAAGATGAAGAATATCCCATTTATCTCGAATTAGGAAGATTTTGAAAGATTGGGGAAGCTGTAGAATAAAAGAAATGATTATTTTGAAATTCAACTGTTTATGTTTTTAGGTGATGAGATTTGGTGAAATCTAGTTTTGACCATTCCCAAAACGATTCCGTTTTTGTACAAATCCAATTAAGTCTCAACAATTTTTATATACGAGCGACTGGTTAAAATGCTAGAGATATTTACGAATACTTAGTACATAATTTTGATTTATATTTTAAAACTTTATTTTTTTTCTTGGGTAGATATGAGAGAGAGAGAGAGGAGATATGATATTGGGCCCCCTTTTCATAGCAAACTTTTTGGTCGATAACACACACTCAATTTTATTCGTCAAAAACACAAACACTAATTTCATTTATCACACAAAACAAAACAATTTAATTTATATAAAACAAACCTTAATATTATTAAAACTCTAAAAAACAAAAATAAAAAACAAAATAATACAATACCAATCAAATAAAAAAATAAATCCAAAAAAAATAAACAATAAACTAATCACCACAACAAATTACCCAAAATTCAAATAACACTAACACACCCCACCAAACATAAACCCATCCGACCAAAAAACAATATTACATCTCCACTTATAACTCCAAATTACTCATTAAAAAATCATAATCAATAATAACACATAATAAACATCCCAACCTATTTAAATATTAATTATTATAACACCACCCACAATCCAAAAAAAACCTTCAAAACAACAATTTATCCAACCTTAAACAGTACTAATACCACAACAATCCACAACTCTAAATTTACCCTCATAAATCCACAACCCAATATATATTCTTACCACAAAATTCCATAAGTCCCACCTATAATAACTAAAAAAACCCCTAATATCTTTATTATACCATCATCTTAACATCAATCACCCAAACCTTTAACCACCCACTACCATCATCCCAATACACAAATAAACAACACCCATCCCACACCCCAAATCATCCAACCCCAAACCATCAAACCCACCTCCCCCAAACACTCTCTCTCTCTCCACAAAAATCCACTAAAAATCAACATTTACCCAACCTCTCCCAACATCCAACCTTTTCCAATCAAACCCTCCCCACTTAAATAACACCCATAAAACCATCCCTCCCATTCCCATATTTCAATCCCAACCACCTCAATCCAATCCATCCATCCCATACCAACCCCACCTCCACAACAAACACACCTCATCTCCAACAATCCCAACACCCAATCTTCCTTTCTTCATCATTCCACCATAATCTCACTCACTCACTCTCACTCACGTCTCTCTTCCCTTTCCACTCACCTATTAATAAAACCAAAACTTTTCCACCTATCCTCCCTCTCATAATCTTTTCCCCCCCACCCCTCTATTCTTTCCTCAAATATCCACCCTTCCCCTCTCCTTTAATCTTCCTCACTAAAACCTCGCGCGCTCTCTCTGCTTTAAATACTCCCATCTTTTATTCATTCTTTTCCCACATATACTCCTACCCCCTCCCACCATTCCAAAAAACCCAACTTCTACTTTTAACCTATAACATTTAACTCCCTACCCCCCAATCAACTTCAACCCCCATCCCTCAAATCCATCACCCATCAACTCTTCTTCTTCACTCCTATTCCTTCCTATCTCCCTCAAATAATTCGCTACGAGCTACGCGCTAGCCGCCTTAATTACTTCTTCACCTCAATCTTCTTCCTCTCTTCTCATTATTATCTCAACTATCTCTCGCTCTATATCTAATTTTCGGTTTCCCCATTTAAAACCCCCCCCTCCAAAACCACCCTTCAAACTAACTAATCTTCCACCAAAATTAATTAAACCACAAAACATAACATCATCCCTTAAAAATAACCAACAAACTACTTCAAATTTCTCCCCCCTAACATCCTCTTTCCACCCCCTGCGCAAACTAATAACTTCCCACTAACACCATATTATGAAAGTTTTCCATACACACCTCTCCATCACCTAAACATCCTCCTCCCCTCTCGCACGATCCCCCTCCCCCGCAAATCGCTTCCTATCTATACTTCCAACACGTTGACCAATTATAAGCAAACTCACCAAGCCCACTTAGCCCGTTTCTTCTGTGATTTGTAGAATCTAGATGGCATCGCACGCCAAGACGAAGACAAAACTCCTGGCAGCGTTCGAGATACGCTGCATTGTAACTTGGGTTTTGGATCTATGGTCGGTTACCAGCATCCTAACCACTTGTTCTTTGTGGTGGGGGATCTATTTGCATCTTTTTCCCTCCATTACAGATGAACACCCAATTCTCCCCCACTATCAGTTAGAGAGATAGAGATAGAGATAGAGATATAGACGCAGACTATCACGCTACGCTCGCCTATAGATAAGAATTTCTAATCAATGATCTGTTTTTTAGCTACGAGGGTTTAAATCTGAATTTGTTGTGGTTTTGAAATCTTCTTTCCTCTTGACATTCTCGATTAGATAGTTGTGTGGTTTGAATTGGGATTTAGTGGAAAAGTTATGGTTGTCAGCCAAGTAGTGACTGAGAGATGGCACTTGGGGCCTGATTAAATAGGAAAAGGACAAACGGACAAGAGCAAAATAGTCCTTGCACTCTTTCTTATTAACAATTAGATCTTTATATTCCACACCCCCCTCAAATGGGACGGTGAATACTGATACAGACAAAGCTTGAAACTAAGGTAAGAATTTGTGAGGACCCTAACGGCTTAGTTCATGATATCGGAAAGTTGATTGACGTAGAAATTTGATTGACTCGAATTAAATCCATTCGTCACACAAATCACGGAATTAGATGACATCTATTTCGATATGTTCAGTACGTTCTGAGCTACTGGATTATACGTCATAAGATAGCCTGAAGGGCTATCACATTAAGGGAAACCGGAGTTTGGAAAATCCAAATAGTAAGCATGAGAAAAAGGAGATTTTAACCACAAGAGTTCACAAGCGGCGCCGGGGTAGCGGCAGTGCCCTATTTCGGCCTCGGCCGAAGACGGAGAAATTTGACCTGTTTCTTAGACTTCCAAGAATGAGAGAAATGTCCTAGATATATGCAAAAACACGTGGTTTGAGCGAAGAGAATCTGGAACATCCTACCCCAATCATATCAGGAGAAAGCCATGAAGCTGTAAGGACGAAGTTGTTGGAAAAATAAACAATCCAGGATATTTTTGATATATCGAAACTACTCGTAAAGCAGCTTTCATGTGTAGCTCGGTAGTTGTTGCTAATGAATTGACTTAAGTAATTCACGGTAAATGATATATCTGGTCTAGTAGTAGTACACATATTTATGAGATCGTCAACTAGAGTCTATGGATGATGGATCGGAGAGGACGATCTTCCTGAAGTAACGGATAAACCGAGGTAGTGGTATCGGAAGGACTTGAAATGGGGTTTGGGACGCAGATAACCCACAATCGGCAATAATTTCTAAAGCATACTTTCTTTGACACAAATTAATGCCTTTTGATGTACGAGCAATTTCGAGGCCAAGAAAAAACTTTAGTTCTCCAATATCTTTGATAGTAAATTGTTGATGAAGTGATCTTTTAAAACTGAATTCCATGATTATCATTACCAGTCATAATGATATCATCAACGTATACCAATACGACAAGAAATAAATCACCATGCCTTTTTGTGACAAAGAATAGTCTGCCTTTGATTGAATAAAACCACGAGTTTGGAGAAAACTCGGTATAATTTGAAATTCCATTGGCGACTAGCTTGTTTTAGACCATATAATGACTTATTCAATTTACACACAAGATTTGGAGAATCCAAAACTATTCCAGGGGGGAGGTTTCATATAACATCCTCAAACAAATCACCATGAGAAATGCGGTATTAACATCCAATTGATGAAGAAACCATCCTTTAATGGAAGCCAAAGCTAATAATGATCGAACAGTAGTTAACTTTGCAACCGAAGCGAAAGTATCAACATAATCGATACCTAGTAGTTTGAGTATAAACCTTTAGCTACTAAACGTGCTTTATAGCGTTCAACTGATCCATCAGCTTTATACTTGATTTTGTATACCCATTTACAACCAATAGCTCTCTTATTTGGAGGTAGGTTGACTAAAGACCATGTATTTGTCGAATGTAACAACTTTAATTCAGAATTCATCGCATCAAACCCATTGGGATGAATGACCGCATCTCGATAATGAATCGGTTCAACCTCACTAGTCATGGCTAGGATAGAATTTTTATAAGAACTGCTCAATCTATCTAAGGTAACCAATTTCTGGATTGGATATCTCACATTTGAACCTATTTGATTGCAATAATAATCCTGAAGATGTGCCGAAGGCCGTCGAGTTCGAGAACTGATCTGTTTACCAGCATTATCATCCGAAGCACTAATGGAAGTCTCAGAAATGACATTGGGTTGAGGCCCTTTTGAACAAATCCTGTCATTGATATTATCATTACATGGGCTTTTAAGCTGAGGCCCAGTTGAATCTAAATCATCACCAGTCTCAATATTAGCTGAGTCCATAGGATTTTTCTTCAAACACAGCATGCTGCTGGATGTTTGAATTTTGAGACTTGTCAAAGAACTTAATAACATCAGAAAAAACTCCAGATGCAATCACAAAGTTTTGAGGACAAGTAAAAGGAAATATGAGTTCATGAAAAACTACATCTCTGGAAATCACAATCTGATTACTCACAAGATTGTATAAACACATAACCCTTAGTGTTAGCAGGAAACCCTAAGAAACACATGGATTAGCCCTATGATCCAACTTAGTTCTCTCATGAACTAAAGTGGAAACATAAGCTAGACAGCCGAAAACCCTCAAATGCTGATATGAAACTTCAGTTTTCATTAAGATAGTATACCGGAGTATTACCATCTAAGACAGGAGTAGGCAGTCGATTAATAAGATGTACTGAATGAATGACTGCATACCCCCAAAACTGTACAGGCATTTAGGACTGAATTAGCAGGGCCTAGACACAGCTATGATATGCTGGTGTTTCCTCTCTACACGGCCATTCTGCTGTGAAGTAAAACGCATGTGGTCTGATGCACAATCCCTTTAGAGTTATAGAAACTAGCATAACAAACTCTAACCCATTATCTGTTCTGATGACCTTAATATGCCTATTATACTGTACTGCAACATGAATGCAGAAATCTTGCAACAACTTTCTAGCATCTGATTTAGCACACATGAGTTTAACCCAAGTGAACCTAGAACAATCATCTACAATCGTTAAAAATAGCGATGACCATCAATTGTAGGAACAGAAAAAGGACCCCAAATATCAACATGTACAAGATCAAAAACTTCATTAGCATGTGAAGTACTACAAGGAAATCTCAGCTTGTGCTGTTTTGCCAATGGACATACTCTACAATGAAAGTTCTGCACTTTTGAACCTAAGGATTTACACAGAGAATCCATAGAGCTATGCCCTAATCTAAAATGCCATAAGTCGAAGAATTTGGTTGTGCAGCTAGAAACAGAGATCTTATCTGAATCATGTCTTTCAGATTGTCGAAACCAGTATAAGCCATTGCACAAATCAGCTGTACCAATATTCCGAGAATTCTTGATGTCCTGAAAAACACAAGATGTAGAAGAAAAATTGGCTGTGTAAAGACCATGTTCAACAAGCCTACTGATCGACATTAAGTTGAACTTGAAAGAAGGAATCACAAGAACATGATTCAAAATTAAGCCACATTCAAAGTGGACAATTCCAACATGAGTTACTGGCACAAAACCCCCATCTGGCAATCTATAACACTCATTCCCTTAACGGGTTTTGAGGAATACAAGAAACTTAGAGAATTAGCTACATGATCCGTAGCTCCTGAGTCAACTACCCAATTACCAGAACTGGAACAATGAAAGGATGTAAGAACTATACCTTGTTGTCCGCTGGTGGAAGCTCCAGGATCTCCTGTTGGAACATATGGAGCAGTCGTCGGAACTGAGATGGTCCAGATTAGATGGCTGGCCAGAAGAGACGCAGTGAACCGACGGAGCTGTCCCTAGAGCATCGGCAGCGGAACTATGTCCTTGAAACAACGAATACAGAGACTGATACTGGTCTTTGGTGATAGACACAGTCTCTGTATTATTGTGCCTAGTCTCTTCTTCCACCGTATTGCCAGGACCCGTAGAAAGAACTGGAGCAAAACCTTGAACGGCATTAGCGGTGGCTGGCCTCTTTCCATTGCGGTACCCAGGAGGGTAACCGATCTTCTTATAGCACTTTTCCACCGTATGACCGATCAATCCGCAATGAGAACACTGAGGGCGCTTGGTTCCTTTTCTGAATGAAGAACCTGCAACAAAGGAATTCTGTCCTCCAGATTGTTGGCCCAACAGCAAAGACTTGATTCCCTGAACTCCACTCGACTGGTGATTCAAAGAATCAGAAGCTTGAATTCCGATTTCTTGCTCTTCTTGAGCGATAACAGCAAACACCTGGTTCATCCCAGGGAGAGGCTCCGTCCTCAAGATCTGAGAACGGGCATGAGTGAATTGAGGATTCAGACCTCGAAGGAATCGGAAAATCTGTTCCGTCCTGAAGTATTCACGGACCTTTGGAAGAGCGTCACATGAACACCGTGGTGAGCACGAACAACTCGGCACGGGACGGTACATGGGTTACTCGTCCCACAAGACCTTGAATCTGGTGTAGTAGGTCGAAATCGACAGAGCCCCTGTCTGAATGAAGAGATTTGATCGTGCAGATCATTTAATCCTGACTAAGCTTGCCCTCCCGAAGCGTTCTTGGATGTCTACCCAGACTTCTCGGGCTGAATAGAGCCAGATAATGCTCTGGCCGATTTTCGATGAGACAGCCTTAGTAATCCATCCGAGCACCAGGACGTTAGCGCGTTGCCAGGCTGAGAAGAAGAATCAGTTGCCGCCGGAGGAGCTTCCGTACCGTCGACGAACCCTAGCTTGTTCTTGGTCAAGAGAGCCATCCTCATGGATCTTGCCCAGGAATAGTAGTCAGCCGCTCCGGTGAGTACCGTCAGCACAATCAGCACGCCTGGGTTATCTCCCGTGGCAATGAAGTATGGGTGTTCCGACGTGACAGCAATCGACGAGTTAGCGTCGTTGATCTGGCTATTGGCGTTCAATCTAACCATTTTCTCAGATCAGAAAAGAGAATCAAGAAGAATGAAAGGTTTATTTTCAGAGAAGAGAAACGCAGACGGAAAGGCGCGTCTGGAAAGGAAAGGGAAGAAAACGAAGAGAGAGAAACACAGACTAATTGTCTGGAGGAAGCTAATGGAAAAAGGAGCGTTTATGCTCTGATACCAACTTGGATTTAGTGGAAAAGTGTGTCAGCCAAAGTGACTGGAGAGATGACACTAGGGCCTATTAAATAGGAAAGGACAAACGGACAAGACCAAAATAGTCCTTGCACTCTTTCTTAATAACAATTAGATCTATATCTTCACAGTTGAGATTCATATTCAGAATCGACTAAGCTTGGAATCAGTACGACGACGGCACCGTGGTGGACGGCGGCGGTGGGCATGGATTTTGGGTTAGACGGGAAAGTTTATTATTATATTTCTATGTTATTTTGTATTTATTTGTAAAGAAAGGTTGATGTGGAAAAATGTTATCCGACTCATAACATTTAGGTTTTAATTCCGTTAACTTGGACGGAAAGTTAACGGAAATTACTAAAGTGGCTAATTTGGGTTTTTCGAAAGAAGTGGCTAGAATTGACATAATCGTAAAAGGGTTTGGCTAAATTTGTGTATTAGACCTTTAACAAAGATCGCCAAAAATCTAAAACTATCAACAACATGAGAATCAATGACAAACAATCACAACAAATCACTCTTTTTCATCCTTTATGTAACATCTCGTTCTAACCAAATTGAAAATATCGCTAATATCGCTATAATCCAAATTATTATAAATTATTAACGAGAAGGCCAAAGGCAGTTCCAAGATGGAAGAGATCGGAAAGCATAGTGGAGAAGTGCTATTAAATACAGAGGAAGAGAGTAATGGATCTGCATGTATGATGGGAAAAAAGCTGGGTCAACTACTTAAGTAGTCCTGAAATTTTGGGCTCGGTTACAAATCAGTCCTGAAACTTTAATTTCTTACAGATACGTCCCGTTAGTATGGAATTCGTTACGACGTGATCCTATTAACGCCAACGGGGAACTTTTTGGCGGTTTTGCCATGTCAGCCCATCCACATCACTAAAAATATAATTAAATAATATTATTAACCCGTTTCGAATTAAACCCTTTACTCGAACTGATTTACTTAACCTAAAACCAAAATATTGAATCTCAATCCCTTTCTAATTATATTATTTAATTATATTTTTAGTGATGTGGACCGGCTGACATGGCAAAACTGCCAGAAAAAGTTCTCGTTGGCGTTAATAGGGTCACGTCGCAACGAAGTCCATACTAACGGGACGAGTCTATAACAAATTGAAGTTTCGGGACTGATTTGTAACCGAACCCAAAGTTTGGGACTACTTAAGTATTTGATCCGAAAAAAGTCTTACCTTAAATCCAAGATTCAAATCCCCTTTATGAGAGCGCAGAGGCTAACATAAAGGAGAATTAATTATGTCCCTTAGACATAATGAATTACAACCTTAGATTTGATAGAAACAGATCCAATAGTATATGAAAAATATTAATAAAAGAGATATTTACTACCATTTATCATATGAATCTCTATAATTAATAGCCTACCTTTAATGGTTATCCCCAATCATTTTTATTCTTTTTTTCTTTTACCTAATTTATTTTCACTTAAATACCTTTATTAGTATAATTAACATATTTAAATGTCCTATTAAATATTACTCATACTTCTACAAATCATACCATTAACTAACCTTTTTGCTACTAGTACACTAATGCTAGTATTTAAAACCCACATGTTTTTCATGGATCTTCCCGACGAAAGCAATAAAGCTAACAATCCCTCATTGTCCGGCTCGCCTGTGCTAACTACATGATTATGTAGTTTATTATACTACATAATCTAATTCATTGATCTTTAATACCTTCTATCTTGTGGCTATAAAATAAGGAAAGATGCATTTAAGTAAGGTAATTAAGAAATGATTAAATGCACACAAATAATTTAATAATATTAAATACACACATAAAAAGGGAAATGAATGCCTTTAATGAAGGAAAATAAATCTTTGTTCAAAAGTAAAGCACCACCATAGTGTTTCGTCGGAACACCACCATTAACGCTTTGTCTGAACACCACCACCATCTAGTGCACTAGTACACAAAAATAACATCTTGACACATGTAATTATAAGCCAAAAAAAAAGACACATGTAATTATAGTAAAATGGAGATCTTACATGTACTAGTACATGTCTGGCGTACTAGTACCGATCTGGAGAAGCACTAGTACCAATCTAGAGAAGCACTAGTACCGATCTGGAGAAGCACTAGTACCTTCAGGGTGTCTGGAACTAGGACTATGCAAATAGTAACACGAGGAAGAAAAAACTCAACTGAAAGAAGAATACTCTATTTTTTTTTGGCAAAAGAAAGAGGGAAAGAAGGGGAAGGCATGACAATTTGAATAGATTAAAAAAAAGGATATATTATATTACCTCCTTCAAAAAAAAAAAGGATATATTATATTACCATAATCTGTTTTAGGCAAATCACCAAACATAGGGCTTTTCACTAAAATAAATAAAAAAAATTAACTATTAACCTAAATAAATACGTTTCAAACTATTTATTTGTATAAATATAATCGCCCCAGCCATAGGCGATATCGCCCCAGGCATAGGCGATATCGCCCCAGCACCGAGGATTGCTGGTCAAAACCGATTCTAAACTGCCCAACCAACCGAGTAAATGCTGTCTGGCTGGACACATGGCAATCTCGCCCCAGCCATAGGCGATATCGCCCCAGCCACAGGCGATATCGCCTAGGCTACCGGCGATCTCGCCCAGGGTTGGAGGCCGGGCAATCTCGCCCCAACCCCTATAAATACCCCATTTTTCAACTCATTCTCCCACACTACTCGGTAACCTCCTAAGGCAAAGGTAAGTCTCATTTCTCCTTTTTTTTAAATTACATTATTTAGTTTAGGGTTTTAGGTTAGAGAATTAGTTTAGGGTTTTAGGTTTAGAGAATTAGTTTAGGGTTTTAGGTTAGAGAATAGTTTAGGGTTTTAGGTTAGAGAATTAGTTTAGGGTTATTATGGTAGATAATTTTTTCCAAAGTGATTTATTAACACTGTCATATTGACGTTGTAGGATTTTTATAAAACGGAGAGGACCTTTTCTCGCACCATTACACAAGGTACGTAGTACATACATTATTTATTGTTCTTATGTCATTGTAAAACCATGTTATTATTTATGGATAGTTTAGAGAATTAGTATGATGTTGAGGTTAGCGAATTAGTATAATATTGAGGTTAGACAATTAGTATAATTTTGAGGTTAGAGAACTAGTATACTTTTGAGAAAGAGAATTAGTATAAAATAGTTTTTCTAACAATTTACTATACAATAGATGTCGAACTATGGATGGGATGAACCGTGGTGGATCGGATTCCCGAGAGCGTTAGGCCTCAACCTGGTGATTGTTCTCTACTGTGGGGGGAGAACAAACATAGGGCTACTTTAGTGTGGCGTGACCCACATGCGTGCAAGGCGCTGAAGTTGCGACAGCGTAGTTCTTGCTTAGAGTGGAGTTCAGAGTACGAGGCATTCTTGCGAGAGTGTCGACTCCTCCCTGTTGTTCGTTTACTCGGTTTCACACCGTGTAAGGAGCTCGTCACAGCATTGATTGAGAGGGTGGCGGCCAGAGACGAACACATTCCACCTGGTACCGGGCGAGGCGACGATCACCTTGGAGGATGTTGAGGTACTTACGGGTCTTCCTATCGATGGAGTTCCTGTTACCGTAGCAGTGGACAGACGTGAGCCGGGTCTCATATGTGAGGAGTTGTTGGGTGCCCGACCCCCAGCTGGGAGTTGTACGGGACAGTCAGTGAAGATCTCGTGGGTGAAGGGCATGTTTGATCGTCTACCGGCTGGTGCTCCAGCAGATGTTGTTCTCCGCTATGCACGAGCCTACACTTGGGTTCTTATTGGCGCCATTCTACTAGCTGACCGGACTGGAGACTTGATACCGGTTCATCTACTCCGGCTTATTGGGGACTCTTCGGTTGCATCCACGTTCAGCTGGGGTAGTGCGGTACTAGCATGGCTGTATTTAAGGCCATGGGGAGGGCGGCCTTCTTCACGGCTGGGAGTCAGAGGGGTACAGGTGACTTGGGAGGCTTCACCTTGCTGGTCCAGCTCTGGGCCTTGGAGAGATTCCCGAGCATAGCCGAGCGCTACGTAGCAGGTGGTGACCCACCAGATGCTGACACCGTTCCTCGTGGTGTGCGCTGGATGTCTGTCATCCGGCGCCACCAGCATCGCGTGGCTATGAAGCTGGAGGAAATACGCTACGCACTTGATCGGAACACGGAGTTCGTGGTTAGGAATCTTAACCTCATGTACATACTCTCTCTGATTTTCTTAATTCTTCCTTACAATATATTTATTAATTCTCCAGTGGATGCCGTACGCCTTTCGAGAGGAGGACTATCAGTTGGAGGACGATGTGTTCTGGCGAGCTGTTTGCCCCATGCTGTGCATAGACTGTGTCTCATGGCACCATCCTGATCGTTGCATGCGTCAGTTCGGACATGGTCAGCGTATCCCACAGGACGCCGAGCCTGCTGCTCGCGTCGAGGAGTTACTAGGACTAGACTTCAGAGCACCAGTACATGATTGGGGTGGTAGGTACCTACAGTACTTACGTCTCTGGGAGGAGCGGGATCAGCACATTGCCGAGGCGAGGTGAGAGCAGATCCATTGAGCCACCACTTCCATGATGAGCACGACGAGTGGTACAGGAGACGGACACGCCTGGCCATATCACACGATGGTGCACAGTTTCAGGGGATGGTTAGTGACCACCTACTTGAGTAACTGTAGGCAATTTAGTATTCCCTTAGGGTACACTAACTTTTATTTTTGTTTTGCCTTTCAGATCGCCTCGTTGGAGCAGGCTACCATTTTGAGTGGTACGAGTGATTCTCACATGAGTCATGTGCTCCGATCTGGATTGGCTATGAGCGGAGCATATGAGCGCCTTCCGATCGAGGACCACACCGCCCACGTGCAGCATCACGCCTGCCGACATCACTCCCTTCTGATCTTGTCCACAGCCTCCCGAACCACCAATGTTTCAAAATAACCACAACCCTTGTTCTTTACAAAATGGCAACGAAACATGCTGGTTAGGAAATATTAATGGGATAGGTGACAAATTAAGAAAATCATTCCAGTCTTTATACCTCCCTCTCAAGCGGACACCCAAAATAGGGTTCGAGATCCTTCAGTTGAATGGATCTGTTGCCCTCAAATCACACCAGCAATTCACCTCACTTAGCTCATACTCGAACAGGTCTTCCTGAGGTTTCTTCATCTTGTACATTATACGATCAACTTCTGAAACTACACGACAATAGCAATTGTAATTAGTGCAAAACGTGAAGTAGAGGGGGAAACAAGACATGTTTTTTACCTTTATCGCGAGCTCTACTTCTTTCCCCATGTGTGAACACCATAGTGTGACCGAGGTGGATGGAAACTGAATTCGAAAATTGAAAGTAGTGGTGTGTGTTGGGAAGCTGGTGAGAGGAGGGTTTTATGATGCACACTGCCCCTGTTGTGGCACAGGCGATATCGCCCGTGACCCAGGCGATCTCGTCCATGTCACAGGCGACATCGCCTATGCCTAGAGTGACTACTATTTTATTAAACGAACCGAGATAAAAACGTTACAGATACACTATTTTATTTTACGCTTGATTACTAGAAGACGCCCCAGCACTGTCCCGTCTCCTTCCACATGTCCTTGCATTATGACCCACGCGATCGCATGTCCTGCACTTACTTGGGCGACCCTCCTCACGCCAATCCATCTCGTTTCTGATTCGAGAGTGTCGTGGACGACCCTGTCCACGAAAAAGATGAGGTTGCGGGATCACTGGTAGGCCTGTGTGTGGGATCCAGTCTTTAGGACCCAGTATTGGTTGGAATGACTGAGCATACACTAGCTGGGTCTTGGATACCAGATAGAAGGGGCTGACGTAGTTGTGCCAGTTAGCACCAGCAAATGTGCAACAAGCTACAGCATGGGAGCACGGTACCTTGTACCCCTGGAACTTCCCGCATGTGCAAGTCCCTTACGATTCGACTGCCTATCGAACCGAACAACGTAGCTATTATTAACCGCTACGGTTTTGATTGTTTGGACCAGACTTAACCTCGTAAACCCCGTTACCCGCATCGTACGGCAGCACGTAGTGTCTGACGGAACTTGACGTAGATTCTTCGGTTAATTTCTGACAGTACTTCGTATACGCGTTCCCTTCTGCCAACATTCCCTGGTATTCCCCACGGCGCCTATGCCAATACTTGACCATACGATGGAATGTGTGCTCGATCACAGAAGACATGGGCAAACGTCGCACGCCCTTAAGTACTCCGTTCACGCATTCTTGCGCGTTGGTCGTCATGGTTCCCCACCGAGCACCGCCTCCCTCAGTGTTGTCATAGGCCAAGCTCCATAAGGGTAGTTCCTCATTCACCCATTTTGGCTCCCGTACGTTTTGTTCATCATGGATCGCCAACCATTCTGCCTTCTTGGCCTCAAACTTCCGCACATTCCCTTCTATTCCTGCGGGGTAGCGATGAAGACTTATATGAATATATAGTTTGTATGAGAATATTGTATTAGTTAGGTTCAAATATACACCATAAACAAGTTGACAAATACCTAAGTTCCAAAGGCGAGATTTTAAAGTTTGGTTGCGGTGTTTCTTGTTGAAGTTGCTTACGTAATGGCGTAGACACCACCTCCATACCCACCCTCGATCAATGTTGCGCATTGCCGCTGCTATCCCCTTGTGTCGATCACTGATATTGTGATGTTGGCCCGATTGGTCACATGTCTCTGTAGATTATCCATGAACCACTTCCAATTATCGTGATCCTCTTGGTCAACTATGGCGTACGCCAATTGAACAATCCGATGTTGCCCATCGAATGTACTAGCCATCAACAACACTTGCTTGTACTTGCCCGTGAGGAATGTGCCGTCAATGATCATGACCCCAGCGCAGTGCTTGAAGGCTTCTATGCATGGCCCAAACGCCCAAAACACCCTCTTGAACATCCTACAGTTACCCGCCGGGTGGGTTATGATCTCGTACCGTGTCCCCGGGGTTTGTGAGCCGAATAGCATTCAGGATTGTCCAATGTTGTTGTATGATGCCACCCAGTCACCGTACAGCTTCTCGACAGCACGTTGCTTGCCAAACCACGCCTTCCGGTACGATATCTTGCGGTGGTACTTCTCCAGAATGCAATCAATAACTGTCTCAACCTTCAACCCCGGCTCTCTGCGCACAATGTGCATGATTGCATCTGAGATCAGCGTGACATCGAGCTGTGGGTGGGGCCCTAGTATCGTTGACCGGTCACAACTGTGGCGTTGTTGAGTTGTCGTATTATCCAGAATCCATATCTGTTGCTAAGTGTAGAACGCATCCTCCAAGGACACGTCGGGTCGATGCACTTGATGGCCCATTCCTTCGGGTTGGAAGTGATTACCTGTACTTATAGTTGCGGATGACTGCTTGGCTCTTCGTTAGGGACACCAGTTGACCTTTGGTAGAGAATGTCTGACCCAAGAAGAATTCCATCTCCACCGACCAGTACGCCTTCGCTGGGATCTGGAAGCGCCTGTCCATGGAGTAGGTGTTGGAGATTGTCATAATGTCGTCCACAGTCGTCACCCTCGCTCGTGCATGTTCCAGTGGCACATGAACTTCCACGCTATTTGCTGTGGCTCCCCCTTCTTCATCGTCGTCTTCCTCGTCGGTTTGGCCAATGTCATCGTCGACGTTTGGATTCCCTTCGTCCGCCGAGCAATGGCTCCTTTCATCTCCAGAATCGTCAGTGCTGACATATTCATCTCGCGCCAACCCCTCTTGGTCAACCTCCTGGAACTCCGGACCGATATGACTGGTTCGCCATGTATTCCCCATCATACGTTTGGCTCTGCTCTGCCATCTGATTTGGAATGACCCCCGAGAAATCGGAGAACTGAGACGGCTCCTCTTCCATCAAGGCGTAACAACTCGGCAACTTCGAAAAATGGGTTGACGCGAACTAAGTCGTATATGACTTGTACGCCGTTGTCGTCCGATATCGGCCTAGAAACGAAATGCGACAGATTTCCCTCAGAACTGTATATCGGCATTCTCCAGACAAATGACTGGATTCTCTGATCCGCTCCAAGACCATTTTCCGCCGAAACACGGTAACCACACTATCATAGGTCGCTCGCTTGGTCATCTTCAGACGGACATTATTTCCCCCTTCGTAGGATAAGCCGGTCCAATCCTGGACGATACGGCCCCCCCCAGAAAACTTGGATTCGGAATTCTCGTGACAAAGTGTAGTCGGCCATTTTAGAATGTTAGTTCTTTCGATTTGGTGACTAACCCCCGAAACTAACAAGGATTTATAGGGTGCTTAGTGATCCAAGATGTAGGCGATATCGCCTATGCATTAGGCGATATCGCCCATGCCCTAGGCGATATCGCCTAATCCGTGGCTATTTTCACACCCGTGACTCAACCGAATCTAATCACGAGTCACGGGTGACAATCCTCGTGCTGGGCGATATCGCCTATGCCTGGGGCGATATCGCCTATGGCTGGGGCGATTATATTTATACAAATAAATAGTTTTGAAACGTATTTATTTAGGTTAATAGTTAATTTTTTTTATTTATTTTAGTTAAAAGCCCCCAACATACCATACTAATCAATTAATATATATTGGGTTAATACACCTTTTTGCCCCTCTACTATGCAAAGTTAACAAACATACCCTTTTACTATTTTCTAACCAATTTAACACCCTCTACTTTGAAAAGTTTAACAAATATGCCACTTCATTTATTTTTTCATCTATTTTTCGTCTAATGAGTTGATCATACATGCTAAATCATATTATTTGTGCACAACATCGCTAATTGGGATGTCCACAAGGTGAAAATATTTAAATTAAAAAGAAAAAATAAAGGAAAAGCACATTATAATCACTATTATGTACGGAGATGTTTTTTGGTATTCCTTTATGTTTTTCTTTCTAATTTAAATAATTTTCGATTGGGAACATTCTAAACAGCGATAAGGTGTACAAATAATATGACGTGGCACGTACAATCAACACATCGGATGAAAAATAGATGAAAAATTAAACAAAGGGGCATATTTGTTAAATTTTTCAAAGTAGAGGGTGTTAAATCAGTTAGAAAATAGTAAAAGGGTAATGTTTGTTAACTTTGCATAGTAGAGGGGTAAAAAGGTGTATTAACCCTAATATATTAATGGTTAATAAATGTCAAATCTCCATATACCATTTCTTTCCATTAGATATAAACAAAAATCAGGTGTTAGGATTAATGTAGTTTATATGACTACAAAAATGTTAGATGTCATTGATCTTGGTTAATTAATTGAGTCAGTCTATTAGTGAGTTGGGCCAGACCGGTCAAGTAGTTGGTTAATTAGAGTTTGATTAAGTCAATAGTTTGTTGAAGTAGTTGCTAGAAAGTAGGAGTCAAGTCTCAACAATCAAGCAACGTGTGTGCTGGGATGTTGATAGGAGTTTAGTATTGCTGTAACTGAAAAAACAATTGAGTTGAATGAATTAGAAAAGCTTATGCATCTTTCATTGTGGTATCAGAGCATGGTTTAATATTTGTTAGAGTGAGTGAGATTGAGAGTTTAACAAGAGAGTGGAAACACGAGAGAAAGTGAGTGAGTTCATTGTTTCAACAATGGCGGAATCGAGCAGTTTTGCACAGGTGTGTATACCGAGGTTCGATGGAGACTACGATCATTGGAGTCTTCTTATGGAAAATCTTCTCAGATCCAAGGAGTAATGGGGAGTCATCAGTGAAGGATATGTAGAACCAGGTCCTGGAGAAAAGGTCACCGCAGAGCAAACAAAAATTTTGGACGAGCTTAAACTGAAAGACTTGAAGGCCAAAAACTACCTGTTTAGCTCGATCGACAAAACAACATTGAAGACAATAACCAAGAAGACAACAGCAAAGCAACTATGGGATTTCAAGG
>JAVBHU010000116.1:0-39647 GCA_034768395.1 Linum lewisii | reverse complement strand
CGTTGAGAATCGGCTAAACTCAAATCGTAATCAACCCTAACCTAACTAATTCAACCCAACTTAAACCCCACTCAACCCATCTTCTTCGTATTTCCTCTCTTGAAACAACTAATGTCAACGGTGAGATTATAGTTTTCTTTTTGATCGACCCTACTAAACTCGAAGTCTGTATCTCAAAGAAGCCATCATCCACCACAACCTCCTCTTCCAATTAAAGGACTCTCCGATAGCTCTGCTCACCAACCATGAGTTCGAAAATTAGGGTTACGGAAAAATCGGTATGATATCGAAAAATCACATATCTACTTACCAAACTTCCACTCCTAATCCGTTCACATTCGCCTACCACGTTGGACTGCCCGTCCACCTACTACCACCTCCAATCTTTCTCCAATTTTTTGCATAGTTCCATTTCCCAACAACCACATGCAGCATGTCAAACATGCTTCATAAACCAACGACCAAACCTACCAGCCAACGAGCCAGTCCATTTACCAAACCGGTCAAGGATGGTAATGGGTAAACCCCACCACTATCCACCCACGATCCGACCCGTTGCCATGCCCATTTCATCAGGACCTAGCTGGCAGATATAACATCAGTTCTGTAATATATCCTATTAGAGTAACCAATAAAGGATGATGTCAAGGCTCCCAAAAGCTTAACCATTAACAACAGCAAAAGAATTCCAATCTCCCAATTCTAATTGTATCAACTGACTTGCAGAAAACAAAAATGACACAGAAGATGAACCCAGGAAACAAAAAAAAGTCTGATTGGGCATTGGCGGAATAAGCCGCTTTCCGTAAAGAATACAGAACAACAACGCTGGGGAGATGGGGAAGTACTGAAACTGAATCCCATGTCTCCTATTATCTTCCATTCATCTCTCTACTTGATGTACTGAGAGAGCCACTTGAACCCATCTCCGAACCCATCTTGCGGACAATGCTGCACATGAAAACTTCGAGAGGCCTGACGTTTGAGTCCGTCAGATTCACCCTGCCCTTCCCCGTCGTGAAGTTTGAAAGACCTAGATGATACCGAAGCTCGTCTTCTGATGATGCGTATGGGATGTTCGATTTTGTTGCCTAGGATGAGGAATGGGACACTGGCTAGGGCTTCGTCTGACAAGAGGGCATCCAGCTCTTTTCTTCGACTCTGCAAACCTTTCCTTGTCGAGGCATCCCAAGGTAGACCACAGCATCAACCTGTCCGAGCAAAATAAGATCAGTTACAGCTTTGTATAGTTTAGAAAACAGTCTCAACGCAAACAACAGAAGAGTTCTCTGTAAATCTTAAAGCACACACATAAACACTTTACAACAGATACTAAGGAAATAGCTGGTAACTGATCAAAAGTTCAAGCAGATGAAATCCTAGGGACGATGGGATGCTAACAGATCATAAAGAACAGTTCGGCAGAGTTTTCCAGAAGAATGATATGTATGGAAATCTACTATTAGAACCACCTCCTCAAAGCAAGAAAGGTGCCATCAGCGAAAATTCCCATCGTTCATATCGGCCTCCCATGAATCAGATGATCACAATATAAGTCCATCTGGGATTATGAAGGCCAATTTAACCTTTCCAAGGACTAAATTCATCCAATTGATCATTCAAAATAGCAAGACAAGCGACAAAACAACAGAACAAAGATGGCGTGACGGCACAAAGGAACAAAATTTCAACTCACACCCACAAAGACTCCCAAAAACTCCTCTCTAAAACTGGATCTCAGTAGCTCGAAACAAGCTAAGATCCCAAATCACTACATTTTCTTGCTTCCCGCAGCAAACCATCGATTGATTCCCCAAAAGCAGTGACAAGCTCAATTTCACAATATGAATCAACCAAACAAAGCGCAAAACAATGGGATATACAATCTATTTCTATCCACATAGGCATTAATTCAAACACATGGAGTGCAATTTCACAACAAACCCATCAAATTCCACACCATAACAAAGGGATTAGAGAATAAACAAACAAAACAAACAAGACAAGACAATACAAACCTTGGCGTAATAGTCCCTTCCAGACGCGGCGAGCGATCTGATGACCTCCCAAATCAAAAGCTTTGAACTTGATCTTCCCTATACTCAACTCCTCCGATGTAGGATGCGGGGCGGCTGATGTTGCACTAGTCTCTGCGATTACAACCGCGAAGAAACAGATCCACCCAAAACAAAAAGCGAAACACACAAATTTTCAGAGATTTCCTCGCGAATCGGAAAAATTAATCATACAGAGATCGGGGAAAAAGAGAAAAACGAACCTCGTCTTTCAACATTGAAGGAGAGTGGTCTTGCCGGCGTTATCGAGACCCGAGGAAGAGGATCTTGGCCTCCTTCTGCCATAGACCAAGAGATCGAGAATTCCATAAACCAGTCGAATAGAAACATATCGGTGCTGATTGCGAATCTCTCAAGTAGTGAAGAGAGGGTGGGGAAGGAAATCCCAACAAAAATGGATCCAAATGGAGAAGTGGAAGAGAGAAAGTGATGTATTTATATATTAGTGCTGAGACTTTGCAAGTTTGGGATCTGAAAAATCCAGCCTTTAGCTGTGTGGGGGGAGTTTGGGTTTGCTGGGTTGAAAAGGCTTTCAGACACACTCTATTTTTAACGCCCTCAATAAATTATTACGCTGAAATTCTTTGAATTGGATTTTGTAATCGCTGCAAAATTAGGGTTACAATTGGTTGGTTTGGTTAATAAATGAATGAGTGTTGATTAATTGGTCAATATCTTTTTTTTACTTTTAATAGTTAATCAACCGATTTGGTGTCAGTTAATTGATTGATTGAATGATGTAGGTCGATTATGTCAGTTTCGGTTAAAAAAATTATAATTGTGAACATAATATGAATGGAGTCGGTTAATAAATTAAAATCATAAATTGATTAACTAACAAACTTATTACGATTGATTATAGACCGACAAAGTTGATCAATTAATTAGTTTTAACTTTTAACAGTAACCAAATATCCATCCTTGCTTAATGATGATTTCCGGTTTCTGCTCTACTTGTTTGGATCCCTAGCTCAATTCGATTGAGGACTAAAATGGGTAATATATGACATGCTATGAGTATGAAGTAGGCATGATTTTTCTTTAATTTGGTTGTTTGTCCCAATTTCTGGATCAACTTGACAGCGATGCAATCTCCATGGGAGTAAGAACCATAGATAATGAACCAACCTAGAAGATAAAAAAAATAGGGAAAAAAAAGAGAGGAGCTAAAAAACAATATTTCACGATTATAGTCAATCATTGACTATTAATCATAACAAATAAAGTGAGGTCGATCACATTAGAGGAATTGGAAGAAAACCAAGTGCAAACTTAATAATGTTGTGGGCAAGTTTGTTCTGATATATTTTCATCTTATTATCTCAATAACTAACTTAATTTTCTCGATATTTTATGGAATTGTTCATGTCCGAAAAAAGAAAGTAATTTTGAACGAGATAGTTAGGGGTGAGAAGTCCGGCCGTTTGACTGGCTTTGCCCGACCTGGCCCGGTCAAACCGGGCTCGGACTGCCCGAAAACCCGGAGTAATACTCACAGGGCCGGGCCCAGGCACAACAAATGCAGTCTGACCGGTTTAGCCCGGCCCGAATTTAAAAGGTTTTTTTAAAATAAAATAAACACTAATACTACACACTCAGGCCCAATAATCCTATTTCTAACCTAAAATGAAAAGCTCCTCTTCACAATCTCATTGCCGCCTCTATTTTTCAAGATCACAAATTTACAGTCTTATTTCCATCTCTTTTTACACTTGCAAATACTCTAACCCATTCCTTTTTTAAACCCTAAAACAAAAGCTCTTCATCTTCACAATTCAACTGTGGCCTTTATTTTTGAAGATCACAAATCTACAATCCTATTCCCATATTTCTTTTTCTGTTTCATAATTTACAAAGTAATTAAGAAGAAGAAGAAGAAAAAGAAGAAGCAGAAGAAAGAAGAAGAAACAGAAGAAGAAGAAAGGAAAAAAAGAAAGAAGAAGGAGAGATGTAGCAGAAGAAGAAGAAAGGAAAAAAAGAAAGAAGAAAGAGAGATGTAGCAGAAGAAGAAGAGACGTAGCAGAAGAAGTGAAGAAGAGGAAGATAGCAGAAGAAGAAGGAAAAGAAAAGAAGGCATAGAAATAACACATTCTCTCTCTATTAGTCTTTTCACGGAGACAATAATTTTTGAATTTTTTTAAATAATGGGCTGCATTTTCGGGTAGTCAACCGGGCACCAGGGCCCGGCCCGGACCCGCGTTGACAGGGCTTCGGGCTACCCGCTCACTACCCTCGGGCCGGGCTCGGGTTGATTATTTTGCATTCGGGCAGCCTAGAAGACCGGTTGACCGGTCCGGGTTTAGCCCGGCCCGGCCCGATTCCCACCCCTAGAGATAGTCAATATCTGAATTGCTCTTAACTAGGGGTGGCAGTTCGGTTCCGTATGTATGGGTTTTTAGGCATTTCCAACGCTCTGATACCAAACGAATACGTACAAAGTTTTAAATTCTGACAAAAATCCTTATTCCTTGTTTTTTTAAGCTGATTTTGATTTCATTGTTTTGGTTTTCAATCGCCTTTCGTTTTCCAAACGTCCTATTTTTATTTCTTCTCTTGACACCCTTTTGTTGACTTTGACTTTACTATTTTTCTTTTAGTAAGACCAAAATAATATTATAATACATATCACTATTTTCCTTATTGTGTTATTTATCACTTCTTCCTTGTTCCACTGTTTTTTGAGATGTTTTAAAATTTTTATTTCGTTTTGCCTTTCTAATGTTACGAATTGGTTTTCTACTCATTCTTTATTCTAATAAGTTTTCGCTATATTTACCTATAGCATTTTTCTCAATTAACTCGATCAGATCTGTTATTAGTTGATCTCTCGAATGAATAGAGCCTTCATTTCGGTCATTCCTTTTATTTCTATGTTTTCACTTTTTATGTCTTCTTATATTCTAAAAGTTCATTTTTGATATCCTTCCAGGATTCCGGTTGCTCCTTATTCTTGCATCTATTTTAGTTATTAATTTATCGAAGTATAGATTATTTTATTCAAATCGTCATCCATTCTTAAAATTCTATTACTTAATCGTAATCATTTGTTTTAGTGTTTCTATTTCACTATTTTCTTGATTTGATGTATTATTGTAATATTTTTATATCTTCTGTTTCCTGATTTTGATTATCCAATTCTTCTAGTCGACTCTTTCTGATTGAGTTATTCTTTTTGGTTGGTTTTTCCTTTTCCCTAGGATCTTGTTGTATAGATCGTTTACTTGATTCAGCTTTTACTATTTTTAATGGTGCTTCTAAGTGAATTATTGGTTTGAATAAATCTCTATTGTGATAACTTCCTTATCCTTAAATGTTAAACTATGGTGACTATTTGTTAGGGCATAATTTATTTGATAGGTTACTGAAAATGGTTTTACTTTTTCTTTCATAAATCATCTTTTTTAATTCATATTTTATAATTATAGATGAATCTAGGTTTTCATCTGTTAAACTTAATCCTTGCTGTAGATTTATGTCAAATTTTATTATTCCGAAACTTAGATTTCCTGATCCTCTGGCAATAATACTTTCTTCCTGGTTTAAAATTCTATCGTCTCTGATTTCTAGTTCTATGGGGGCGTTAATTCCTAATTTCATAGTAATTTGATTATGATTTGGATTGTACTAAATGTATGTATGCTATCTTTTTACGCTCTTCAATTTTTAATTTACTTAATCTCTTCCCAATTTGTTCTTTATTGATAATTTGCACCAAGAAATTACCATTCGCTTGATTAAATGGTATTGCTACTTCTCCTATCATTTTTCCATACTTTATTATATTATCTCTATTAAAAAGTTTTGATAAGAATGATTTTGTTACAAAGTTTTGTGTTTCTGATAATGTAAAGTTTGTTTTTTCTTTATTTTTTTAACATCTATTAAACCGTCTAGAGAATAATTATCTTCTTCTTGTCTTTGAAATAATTAAACATATTATCACTATTTTCTGTCATCTAGAAGGAGAGTATCAGCTTTATACCTGAGTGACTTCGTTGATGGATCTTGATCCGTTCTTGCTTCTGTTCTTCGTGCCTTCTTTTGTGGTTGATTTGTGGGTAGTTGGTGATTTGGTATTTTTTGGTGTTTAGATATTGTGTTTGTAGGAATCCAGGAAATAAATTCCAATCCTACGTTTGGCCTCCAGGATAGAAATCCAAGCCAACGAGAGGGTAAGTGAGAGACTTTCTTTTCTCTTAAAACCACTCTGCTTTATTTATGCATAAACCTTCTCCTTATATAGGCGAAGGAGGGCACTGATATCGTCAGTGCTTACATCATTTTACAAGAAAAAGAAAAGAAACGACAAAAATAAAAAAAGTTGAAAGTTACATTGCACGACTTTTTGGTGGGAGTCGGCTAACCCATTGTTTTCTTTTCTCTATTTCATTTTTAATAATGCAGCATTCTCCATTATTGAAGATGATGTTGATGTGCTGCTGCCGACACCTTTGCTGCTCCATTGTTTTCTTCTGAATTATGTTCTTCAATATTTTCTTCACCCCACTCACAAAAGTGGTCTTCATAATTAATTAGTGATCTGCATAACTGCTTCTTGATTGGTATAGGTAGTACCGTAAGGGTTCCACCTAATTGGTGAAGTCCTTTGTCATTCTGATAACTGCTTCCCATTCTTCCGCAATTAGTTGGGTTTTTGCCCTGCTGATTATGATTATATCCGAACTGCTATAATTCACTTTTGTTGGACTATTTGGTTCAATATTGGTCAAGGCTCTACATACTGCAAGTAATCCTTTAACCAAATAATCCGGCCTTTTTTCATAGTCCTTTAGATTATCTCTTGATGGATAATCATTATTTCGAGACCCCCATGAGGATGACGGCTTTTGTTCCAGAAGTAGTCTTTGGCTTTCATCAAAGATAGGGTAGCTGCTGGTGTATTTGAGGAAGATTTCTCTTCCTTTGCAAATAATTCTATGTATCTTCGAATTATGAATTCCATTTTTTGAGGAAAATATTTGAATACCTTTGAGGTTGTTGTGTAGATGGTATCCAGTAGTCCGTATTGATGTAGGTCGAATATTAATTCTGGTGTTGCTTCCTCTGTTGCTACGGCTTTTGGTCCTCCTCTATTGACAGGATAAAATCCCATCGTGGTATTTTGCTCCAATTTATCTTCGTAGTTTATTATTGCATTCCAATGAGTCACGAAATTCTGGGAATGTTGGTCTTCTTGCTTCTTCTTTTTCTTTGGTTGTTGGTATATTTTTGATACTTGGTATCTTCATTACCATCCTTTGTTGCATTGGTTGTTGGTGTTGTACTAATGGCTCTTTCAAAGCCATTACCTTGTACGCTTGCTGTAATGCTTTTTCTGCTTCTTCCCTTGTTTTTAGGACTGGTGTTGAACCGGTTTTCCCGTAATGTGCTGGATGCTATTGCCCAACTGTTGTAAATTCCTCTAAATGGTCCGTTAAATATAGCGTACCATTTTCTTTCTTTTCTTTCGTCTTCTTCATATTTTTCATTTTCTTTTTCTTTTTCTTTTTCCTCATTTTCCACCATGTCTGCCCATCTTGCTGGTTTGCTGGTGGAGGCTTGCTGCTTAACTTCCTTGTTGTTGCCAGATTGTTTTTGCTCCTCCATTGGTTTATTCTTTTGAAGAATGTTGATGGTGTTTTTTAGTTCTTCTATCTCCCCCCTGCAGAGAGAGACCTGGTCCTCGAGTGCTTGTAGCTTCTCCATTTTTTGCATCATCTGATTCGTTAATGTTTTGATGATTCCCTCCATTCCCTTTTAATGCGTCGGTGAAAGGGTTGTTGCTGGATTTGATGTACTTCAGATATGGGTTGTAGTAGTGCAGTTGTTGTTGCCACCGGATTAATCGTCCTTTGTTGAAGTCCGCTTGTAATTTGTACCTCCAAAAACCTGTTACATACTTAGAATCGGTTTGAAGCTCAAACCTTGTTGATAATAATTCTAGTTTTCCATTTTTTCAATGTTCTGAGACAAGCCATGTCTCTAATTCATGTATTGGATAATTCTGTTCAGTAGGAGTAAATGTTCCAGAAATATATTTGCATAATTTCTTAGAATATTTATCACTATTGAACGAATTGATGATACTCGAGAATCCGAAGATTCAATAATTCTGTCCGAAGACTGATAATCTTTAGCTTTTCGCCAGAGATATTAACCTCATTTGTTTCATGATATTACCAAAATTATCCATTTGTAATAATTCTTTGCCATTTTGAATGGCTAGCATACATCCAGCCCATGTATCTTTTGATGCATCGGTTTGGATTATCAAAAAGTCTTTTTCACATGGATTATATAATTTTGGTAAATGCTGGCATTTTTCTTTCATCAGTAAAACTACTTTTGTATCTTGATCATTCCATGACCAAGGTTTTTCTCAGAAATCTTTTTCTGCAAATACTTTCTTTCTTTTGCAAGGTTCTTCAAAAATCCTTGTTCACTTATATAATTTAAACAACCAAGAAAACGTTGAATTTGCTTCCTATTTCAAGTTGATTAGGAAATTTATTAATTTTTTCTTGAGTATTGGTGATAATTCAAATTTCACCAAAATTGTTTATTTTCATGCCAAGATACTCAATTTCTTCCTGAATGAGTTTCGATTTCTTTTTGGAAATGATTAATCCCTTTTCTTTTATTCGTTTAAAACGATTAAAAGTTTTTCACCATGATCTTCTTTAGTTTGATTAGTAAAAACAATTATATCATCAATATAAGCAAGACAAAAGTCTTGTAGTCCTTCTAAATTGTGATCCATAAAACGTTGATAAATTGCTGGTGCTTGTTTTAATCCGAAAGGTAAAACATTCCATTCATAATGCTTTTGTGGTGGACATGAAAAGGCTGTTAATGGTTTTGTATTTTCATGCAATCTTAACTGCCAATATCCTGATTTAGCATCTAAACTACTAAACCATGTTTTTCCCTTAAGTCTTTCTAATATGTAATCTTTTCGTGGTAACTTATAACTGTCTCCTATGGTATTTTCATTCAGTTTTTTGTAATTAATTACCATTCGTCTCTTTCCCCCTTTTATTTCATTATTATTTTCGACATAGAATGCAGGTGCACTATGTGGACTTATACTTTCCTAATGATCCCTTTATCTAGGAGTTCTCTACATTCCTTCTGGAATTCTTCTACATCTCTTTGAGTATATTGAATTTTATTTGGTACATTGACTTCTATTGTTGGATCTTTTTAATTTTATCTCTATTAAATTCGACATTCTTATTTTTCTTCAGATCTAAAGGATGTTCACTACATATTTCTTCCAAGGTTTCTTCAATTATTCCATGGCTTATCTGGATATATTGAAGTCTATTTTTTATATTTTGTAAAACGATTTTAAGACTTCATTTTTCGTTATTATTTTTGTTGTAACCATTCTAGATTCTTGATTTTTCATTCTTGGGGCTTTTAGACTAATACTTTTTATTCTTTGTATGAAAGGTTGATAAAGCTTAAGAAAATTGTTTCCTATTATTAGATCTAATCCAGAGTCATGTTGATATATGGTTTTTGCAGTGAAAGTGTACTGTTCTATGATAATTGGAACATAGGTTTTTGCATACCATACTTCATGTATAGATTTATCCGCAACTATGATTTTTAAAGGTTTCTCTAATTTCTCCCAATTTTTGATAGTTGATTTTTTAGCAAAACAGAGGGTTGCCCCTGTATCTATATAAGCTAAATAATTCCTATCGTCGATTGTTATTTTTATAAATGTTGCATTTGGATTTCCCTTAGCTAAAGTTCTATTCGGACTCATTTGATGATGATTCTGAATAAAACTCGACTATTTCAATATCCGATAATTCACAATCTGAATCTTCTATTGGTTCAAAACCATAATCATAGGCTAATCTTAATACTTCTTGTTTTTTATTATTTTTGTTTTTCTTTGGACATTTATTAGCATAATGTCCTTCCTCATTACATAACCAACATCGACAGTTGGTTTTTCCCTTTGGGCAATATTCTGTTTGATTATTCTTTTGTTTATATTGTTTTCTATTTCTAAAATATCTATTTGGGTTTTTATATTGATTTCTTTTATATTCCTTATAAGGTACTTTCTAATTTTCCTATACTTTCTGTGTTTCTTTTTATAATATTTTTATCTTCGCAACCATATTTTCCTACTTTATCTGTGCTTTGTTCACAACATAGTTCTATTTTAGCTTGCCTTTTAAGTTTTTCTTTGTTACACGCTTGTTTATGCCATTCTTGAAGGATTAAAATTCTTCCTCCCAACGTATTAGGAATACTTTCCTTTTTAATTCTTCTTCGAAAGTTGCTTCTACTTTGGATGCTACTATTGGTGGTAATTTTGCATATATTAGTTTATCTAAATCTTTCCTAGCGGATTCTATCACCTGATAATAATATTTTCTAAATTCACATATGAAGGATTCTAAATAGCACATATTGCATATTCTTAGGTTAGTTAGATGCCAAATGGCCTGTTGACTAAGTGTTATATTTTGTTTTGTTTCTTGAGGATATCTTCCTAAAAATTCTTGGGTTATATTTTTTCAAATGTTTGTAAGGCGTTATCTCCGTATAATAAGGTTTTTCCAGGTATATCCATAGTACTTAAATAATGATAAACTATTCCGGTTGTTTTATAAATTACGAAGTTGAATATTTCCGCTGGTGCTAGATTTTTTAAATCTTCGTTGGTTTGAATTAATATTCCTATCCTATTTTTCTAATCTTCCATTTCTCTTAATAGATCTGTGCTACAATCTAAATCTAATACATCTGGGCTGCTAGTGTTTGAATACTTTGGTATGTATGATTGGGGTATTTTATTCCATCCTCCATCTCGACGAGGAGTATACGAGTTTTTATATAAATATTCGTCAAAAGAGATTTGCCCATCTGAATAATTATTAAAATCACGTTTTCTAGAGCTTTCTGGTTTCTCGGTTTTTCCCATGGTTGCATGCAATGCAACCATGGGAAAAGGACCATCATGGATATTTTCATAAATAACTTTTAAAGAATTTAACTATTTAATTCTACAAATCAGTCCATGGCAGAGGGAACCTTAACAAGTAGGGTCGAAAATTTGGAAAAACAATTAGATGACCTTCATCTAGGAATGGCAAACGTATTAGAGGAAAATAATAAAATTCTGAAAGATATATTAAATCATCAAAATAATGAAAGACAAACAGAGTTATACACTGAATTAGAAATAGCAAGAACCATAATAAGTAAGGTTATTAAAACTAAAAATAAAAATGGGAAAAATAATGAAGAGCTCGAAGAAGAAATTAAGTTTGACGAAATAATAACCAGACTTCAAGAAATAATAGTTAAAATTGAAAATAGAAGATATATTACAATAGAAGACTTAGAGAATTATAGAATTAAAAAGTTAAGAACGCTGAGAATAAACCCACCTTACAAAATAACATGACAAATATAGATGAGCAAATTAATAAACTTAACGATTTACTAGCAGCCATTTCCATTAACTCAGAACCAGAAGATGATAATATCGAAAATGTAAAATAGTTCTAGATTATAGTAGTGATGAAAATCCCTATACAAATTATGTAAAAACCGAGAAACCAGAAAGCTCTAGAAAACGTGTTTTTAATAATTATTCAGATGGGCAAATCTCTTTTGACGAATATTTATATAAAAACTCGTATACTCCTCGTCGAGATGGAGGATGGAATAAAATACCCCAATCATACATACCAAAGTATTCAAACACTAGCAGCCCAGATGTATTAGATTTAGATTGTAGCACAGATCTATTAAGAGAAATGGAAGATTGGAAAAATAGGATAGGAATATTAATTCAAACCAACGAAGATTTAAAAAATCTAGCACCAGCGGAAATATTCAACTTCGTAATTTATAAAACAACCGGAATAGTTTATCATTATTTAAGTACTATGGATATACCTGGAAAAACCTTATTATACGGAGATAACGCCTTACAAACATTTGAAAAAATTATACAAGTTATAACCCAAGAATTTTTAGGAAGATATCCTCAAGAAACAAAACAAAATATAACACTTAGTCAACAGGCCATTTGGCATCTAACTAACCTAAGAATATGCAATATGTGCTATTTAGAATCCTTCATATGTGAATTTAGAAAATATTATTATCAGGTGATAGAATCCGCTAGAAAGATTTAGATAAACTAATATATGCAAAATTACCACCAATAGTAGCATCCAAAGTAGAAGCAACTTTCGAAGAAGAATTAAAAAAGGAAAGTATTCCTAATACGTTGGGAGGAAGAATTTTAATCCTTCAAGAATGGCATAAACAAGCGTGTAACAAAGAAAAACTTAAAAGGCAAGCTAAAATAGAACTATGTTGTGAACAAAGCACAGATAAAGTAGGAAAATATGGTTGCGAAGATAAAAAATATTATAAAAAGAAACACAGAAAGTATAGGAAAAATTAGAAAAGTACCTTATAAGGAATATAAAAGAAACCAATATAAAAACCCAAATAGATATTTTAGAAATAGAAAACAATATAAACAAAAGAATAATCAAACAGAATATTGCCCAAAGGGAAAAACCAACTGTCGATGTTGGTTATGTAATGAAGAAGGACATTATGCTAATAAATGTCCAAAGAAAAAACAAAATAATAAAAAAACAAGAAGTATAAGATTAGCCTATGATTATGGTTTTGAACCAATAGAAGATTCAGATTGTGAATTATCGGATATTGAAATAGTCGAGTTTTATTCAGAATCATCATCAAATGAGTCCGAATAGAACTTTAGCTAAGGGAAATCCAAATGCAACATTTATAAAAATAACAATCGACGATAGAAATTATTTAGCTTATATAGATACAGGGGCAACCCTCTGTTTTGCTAAAAAATCAACTATCAAAAATTGGGAGAAATTAGAGAAACCTTTAAAAATCATAGTTGCGGATAAATCTATACATGAAGTATGGTATGCAAAAACCTTATGTTCCAATTATCATAGAACAGTACACTTTCACTGCAAAAACCATATATCAACATGACTCTGGATTAGATCTAATAATAGGAAACAATTTTCTTAACTATATCAACCTTTCATCAAAGAATAAAAAGTATTAGTCTAAAAGCCCCAAGAATGAAAAATCAAGAATCTAGAATGGTTACAACAAAAATAATAACAAAAAATGAAGCCTTAAAAATCGTTTTACAAAATATAAAAAATAGACTTGAATATATCCAGATAAGCCATGGAATAATTGAAGAAACCTTGGATGAAATATGTAGTGAACATCCTTTAGATCTGAGAAAAATAAGAATGTCGAATTAATAGAAATAAAATTAAAAGATCCAACAATAGAAGTCAATGTACCAAATAAAATTCAATATACTCAAAGAGATGTAGAAGAATTCCAGAAGAATGTAGGAACTCCTAGATAAAGGAATCATTAGAGAAAGTATAAGTCCACATAGTGCACCTGCATTCTATGTCGAAAATAATAATGAAATAAAAAGGGGGAAGAGACGAATGGTAATTAATTACAAAAAACTAATGAAAATACCATAGGAGACAGTATAAGTTACCACGAAAAGATTACATATTAGAAAGACTTAAGGGAAAAACATGGTTTAGTAGTTTAGATGCTAAATCAGGATATTGGCAGTTAAGATTGCATGAAAATACAAAACCATTAACAGCCTTTTCATGTCCACCACAAAAAGCATTATGAATGGAATGTTTTACCTTTCGGATTAAAACAAGCACCAGCAATTTATCAACGTTTTATGGATCACAATTTAGAAGGATTACAAGACTTTTGTCTTGCTTATATTGATGATATAATTGTTTTTACTAATCAAACTAAAGAAGATCATGGTGAAAAACTTTTAATCGTTTTAAACCGAATAAAAGAAAAGGATTAATCATTTCCAAAAGAAATCGAAACTCATTCAGGAAGAAATTGAGTATCTTGGCATGAAAATAAACAATTTTGGTGAAATTGAATTATCACCCAATACTCAAGAAAAAATTAATAAATTTCCTAATCAACTTGAAAATAGGAAGCAAATTCAACGTTTTCTTGGTTGTTTAAATTATATAAGTGAACAAGGATTTTTGAAGAACCTTGCAAAAGAAAGAAAGTATTTGCAGAAAAAGATTTCTGAGAAAACACCTTGGTCATGGAATGATCAAGATACAAAAGTAGTTTTACTGATGAAAGAAAAATGCCAGCATTTACCAAAATTATATAATCCATGTGAAAAAGACTTTTTGATAATCCAAACCGATGCATCAAAAGATACATGGGCGGATGTATGCTAGCCATTCAAAATGGCAAAGAATTATTACAAATGGATAATTTTGGTAATATCATGAACAAAATGAGGTTAATATCGCTGGCGAAAAGCCTAAAGATTATCAGTCTTCGGACAGAATTATTGAATCTTCGGATTCTCGAGTATCATCAATTCCGTTCAATAGTGATAAATATTCTAAGAAATTATGCAAATATATTTCTGGAACATTTACTCCTACTGAACAGAATTATCCAATACATGAATTAGAGACACTAGCTTGTCTCAGAACATTGAAAAAATGGAAACTAGAATTATTATCAACAAGGTTTGAGCTTCAAACCGATTCTAAGTATGTAACAGGTTTTTGGAGGTACAAATTACAAGCGGACTTCAACAAAGGACGATTAATCCGGTGGCAACAACAACTGCACTACTACAACCCATATCTGAAGTACATCAAATCCAGCAACAACCCTTTCACCGACGCATTAACAAGGGAATGGAGGGAATCATCAAAACATTAACGAATCAGATGATGCAAAATGGAAGAAGCTACAAGCACTCGAGGACCAGGTCTCTCTCTGCAGGGGGGAGATAAAGAACTAAAAAACACCATCAACATTCTTCAAAAGAATAAACCAATGGAGGAGCAAAAACATCTGGCAACAACAAGGAAGTTAAGCAGCAAGCTCCACCAGCACAACCAGCATGTGGCAGACATGGTGGAAATGAGGAAAAAGAAAAAGAAAAGAAAATGAAAAATATGAAGAAGACGAAAGAAAAGAAAGAAAATGGTACGTATATTAACGGACCATTTAGAGGAATTTACAACAGTTGGGCAATAGCATCCCAGCACATTACGGGAAAACCGGTTCAACACCAGTCCTATAAAACAAGGAAGAAGCAGAAAAAGCATTACAGCAAGCGTACAAAGGTAATGGCTTTGAAAGAGCCATTAGTACAACACCAACAACCAATGCAACAAAGATGGTAATGAAGATACCAAGTATCAAAATATACCAACAACCAAAGAAAAAGAAGAAGCAAGAAGACCAACATTCCGAATTTCGTGACTCATTGGAATGCAATAATAAACTACGAAGATAAATTGGAGCAAAATACCACGATGGGATTTTATCCTGTCAATAGAGGAGGACCAAAAGCCGTAGCAACAGAGAAGCAACACCAGAATTAAATATTCGACCTACATCAATACGGACTACTGGATACCATCTACACAAACAACCTCAAAGGTATTCAAATATTTTCCTCAAAAAATGGAATTCATAATTCGAAGATACTAGAATTATTTGCAAAAGGAAGAGAAATCTTCCTAAATACACCAGCAGCTACCTATCTTGAGAAAGCCAAAGACTACTTCTGGGAACAAAAGCCGTCATCCTCATGGGGTCTCGAATAATGATTATCCATCAGAGATAATCTAAAGGACTATGAAAAAAGGCCGGATTATTTGGTTAAAGGATTACTTGCAGTATGTAGAGCCTTGACCAATATTGAACCAAATAGTCAACAAAAGTGAATTATAGCAGTTCGGATATAATCATAATCAGCAGGGCAAAAACCCAACTAATTGCGAAGAATGGAAGCAGTTATCAGAATGACAAAGGACTTCACCAAATTAGGTGAACCCTTACGGTACTACCATATACCAATCAAGAAGCAGTTTGCAGATCACTAATTAATTATGAAGACCACTTTTGTGAGTGGTGTGAAGAAAATGAAGAACACTAATTCAGAAGAAAACAATGGAGCAGCAAAGGTGTCGCAGCAGCCACATCAACATATCATCTTCAATAATGGAGAATGCTGCATTATTAAAAATGAAATAGAGAAAAGAAAAACAATGGGTTAGCCGACTCCCACCAAAAAAGTCGTGCAATGTAACTTTCAACTTTTTTTTTTTGTCGTTTTTTTCTTTTTCTGTAAAATGATGTAAGCACTGACGATATCAGTGCCCCTCCTTCGCCTATATAAGGAGAGGTTTATGCATAAATAAAGCAGAGTGGTTTTAAGAGAAAGAAAGTCTCTCACTTACCCTCTCGTTGGCTTGGATTTCTATCCTGGAGGCCAAACGTAGGATTGGAATTTATTTCCTGGATTCCTACAAACACAATATCTAAACCACCAAAAATACCAAATCACCAACTACCCACAAATCAACCACAAAAGAAGGCACGAAGAACAGAAGCAAGAACGGATCAAGATCCATCAACGAAGTCACTCAGGTATAAAGCTGATACTCTCCTTCTAGATGACAGAAAATAGTGATAATATGTTTGATTATATTCAAAGACAAGAAGAAGATAATTATTCTCTAGACGGTTTAATAGATGTTAAAAAAATAAAAGAAAAACAAACTTTACATTATCAGAAACACAAAACTTTGTAACAAAATCATTCTTATCAAAACTTTTTAATAGAGATAATATAATAAAGTATGGAAAAATGATAGGAGAAGTAGCAATACCATTTAATCAAGCAATGGTAATTTCTTGGTGCAAATTATCAATAAAGAACAAATTGGGAAGAGATTAAGTAAATTAAAAATTGAAGAGCGTAAAAAGATAGCATACATACATATTAGTACAATCCAAATCATAATCAAATCTACTATGAAATTAGGAATTAACGCCCCCATAGAACTAGAAATCAGAGACGATAGAATTTTAAACCAGGAAGAAAGTATTATTGCCAGAGGATCAGGAAATCTAAGTTTCGGAATAATAAAATTTGACATAAATCTACAGCAAGGATTAAGTTTAACAGATGAAAACCTAGATTCATCTATAATTATAAAATATGAATTAAAAAGAGATGATCTTATGAAAGAAAAAAGTAAACCATTTTCAGTAACCTATCAAATAAATTATGCCCTAACAAATAGTCACCATAGTTTAACATTTAAGGATAAGGAAGTTATCACAATAGAAGATTTATTCAAACCAATAATTCACTTAGAAGCACCATTAAAAATAGTAAAAGCTGAATCAAGTAAACGATCTATACAACAAGATCCTAGGGAAAAAGGAAAAACCCAACCAAAAAGAATAACTCAATCAGAAAGAGTCCGACTAGAAGAATTGGATAATCAAAATCAGGAAACAGAAGATATAAAAAATATTACAATAATACATCAAAATCAAGAAAATAGTGAAATAGAAACACTAAAACAAATGATTACCGACTTAAGTAATAGAATATAAGAATGGATGACGATTTGAATAAAATAATCTACTACTTCGATAAATTAATAACTAAAATAGATGCAAGAATAAGGAGCAACCCGGAATCCTGGAAGGATATCAAAAATGAACTTTTAGAATATAAAGAAGACATAAAAAGTGAAAACATAGAAATAAGAGGAATGACCGAAATGAAGGCTCTATTCATTCGAGAAGATCAACTAATAACAGATCTGATCGAGTTAATTGAGAAAAATGCTATAGGTCAATATAGCGAAAACTTATTAGAATAAAGAATGAGTAGAAAACCAATTCGTAACATTAGAAAGGCAAAACGAAATAAAAACTTAAAACATCTCAAAAAACAGTGGAACAAGGAAGAAGTGATAAATAACACAATAAGGAAAATAGTGATATGTATTATACATATTATTTTGGTCTTACTAAAAGAAAAATAGTAAAGTCAAAGTCAACGAAAGGGTGTCAAGAGAAGAAATAAAAATAGGACGTTTGGAAAACGAAAGGCGATTGAAAACCAAAACAATGAAATCAAAATCAGCTTAACAAACAAGGAATAAGGATTTTTGTCAGAATAAAACTTTGTACGTATTCGTTTGGTATCAGAGCGTGGAAATGCCTAAAAACCCATACATACGGAACCGAACTGCCACCCCTACTCTTAACCTTTATAGAAAAGTGTACATAAACTAATGGGAAGTAATTGTCTTATGTTTTCCACCAAGCAATGTAATTCATTAGACAAGTGTGCTACTAGATACATTATTGTTGAGAAATACTGTCATTTATCGGAACAGTCGCCAATTTTGTGGAACAATCCATGCGGCCTTTACTTAAGATTCAAATATGGGTTCTTTCCTGGTGGTGGATTTGGAAATCCCGCAACTATATCGTTTTTGTACACTTCCAATTCTCAATGGCAGCCCTTCACAGACACCTATTGCACGGGCTGGATGAATTGGCTTTCATCCAACCTCCCCACCATCAACCCCCGCCCAACCTCTCCTCCTCCCTCCGTCTCCAGCCAGTGCCAACCATTTCTTCCTAGCTTCCGCCACGCAGCTACCGTTTGAAGATCAATGTAGATGGGCCTTATCCTCTTCAGTGGGTAGCGCGGCTGGTCTAGTCGTTCGAGATCACTAGGTCTCGGTCCTTTTTGCTACAGATATCACCTATCCTGGTATTATTGATTCACTGACTTTGGAGCTTCTCGCTTTTAGAGACGCGTGTGCCCTGTGTTCGGCAAGAGACTGGACTGAGGTTGATATAGAAGGGGACGCTACTCTAGTCACCTCTATGGTTTCTGGTCACGACGTGTTCTCCTTGCATGGCAGAATGATTGTGGTTGATATCCTTTTATACCTACAAGCTTCTCATTCCATCCACCTGATAACTGTCCCAAGATTGGTAAACAGAGCTGGCCACTGTGTGGCACACGAAGCTCTCAGATATCTCCCAAGCTGGAGACTGGTAAATCTTTCGGCTTGGGTAGATGGGTAGGATGTAGGGGTGGCTATTCGGTTAAATCAGTCAAACCGAACCGAATTCGATCGGTCACCAATTTCGAGTTCGGTCAAAACCTGGGACCGTGACCGTGACCGATTTGAATTCGGTTTGACCGTGCCCGAATTCAAATCAGTCACGGTCAACCGAGTTTACCGAATCGAACCGAAATGGATAGATATGAATTTTGGATCTTCAAAAAAAATCTTGATCTGGGATTAATCTGAAGAAAAAGGAGGAAAGAAGAAGGGAAGCAACTCGGATCTCGTTCGAATCTGTGAAGAAGAAGAAGAGAGGAGGAAGAAGAAGAAGAAGATATGAGCTTTCAGATCTGTATCTATGATGAATCTGAAGAAAGAGGAGGGAAGAAGGGTAGATGAAGAATCTGGGTTTGGGGAACAAGAAGAAGAAGAAGAATAAGGGTATATGGGTTCGAAAATCGAATCTGGGCAGAAAAAGAAGAAGAAGAAGAAGAAGAAGAAGAAGAAGGGGATCTGGGTTCAAAACTCGAATCCGAGAAGAAGAAGAGGAACTTGGTTCAAAACACGAATCTGAGAAGAAGAAGAAGAAGAAGGAGAGGAGGAGGACGTTTTTGGGTTCGAAAATCGAAGAAGAAGAAGAAGGAGGGAAGAAGAAGAAGAAGAAGAAGAAGAAGATCTGGGTTCAACTGCCATCTGGGTTCGAAAATCAAATATGGAAAGAAGAAGAAGAAGAAGAAGATCTGAGTTCAAAAATCGAATCTGAGAAGTAGAAGGAGGGAAGAGGAAGAAGAAGAAGATGGGGATTTGGTATGGGTATGAATCTAAGTAGAAAAAGAAGAAGAACAAATCTGGGTTTTGAAGTTTGAAGAACAAATATGAGTTTGAAGAAGAAGAACAAGAAGGAAGAACAAATCAGATGGGTGGCTCGAATCGATTTCGGTCATTTGGGCAATTTTGCTCGATTTCGGTCGACCGAATTGACCGATGACCGAAAATATCTGAAACCCATAACCGACCGATTTTGAAATGCTGAAATCGGTTTTTCGGTCACCAAAACCGAATTTAATTCGGTCGGTTTTCGGTCAAACCGAAAAAACCGAGCCCGAATAGCCACCCCTAGTAGGATGAATGTATGATTATCTACCGGTCTCCCATAGAAGATACCTAAGGCCAAAAAAAAAAAAGAAAAAAAATATTGTGGAAAAAATACTCTTAAATATCTATAAAAAATAAGTACAGTGAAACGGTCTACTTTTGGACCTGCCAAATGATAGGCCGATCATGGAAAAGACCAACCCAATACAAGATCTTACCTCAAGCCCATTTATAAGCCCACGAAAGTGTCAGCTAGCTCAAATACTAGTTTCCATCTCTCGGAAAGTGAAAGGTATATAAGATAAATACAAGCTCTTTCATATTAGGGTTTACGATCTCTCCCATATCCAGCCGCATCGACAGACACTCTTCCCTAAGGTTTGTTCCGTCGCCTTTTTGAATCCTCCATTGAAGCTTCGTGAGGAGAGTCCTGTTTTTGTTTCTCATATGTGGTGATTTTTCTTTCTTCCCAGAGATGGCCAAGTCGAAGAATCACACAGCTCACAACCAGTCCCACAAGGCTCACAAGAACGGCATCAAGAAGCCTAAGAGGCATCGCCACACTTCCACCAAAGGGGTGAGTACGATTTCTTTAGATCGTATCAATTTCAGCGTCTGCTGAGGTCTGTTTGGCTGATTTTCAGCTCGTTTATCTGTTTGTTTTTGAGACTCAGATGGACCCTAAGTTTCTGAGGAACCAGAGGTACTCAAAGAAACATAACCAGAAGGGCGGAGAGGTTGCAAGCGGTGAAGAGTAGACTCGCTAATGGCTGTAATGATAAGGTTTTTACTGTTTTGTTAGTTTGATTATCTAGACATTAGTACATTACTGTAATGACTTTAGTTATGAGTTCATAGCTGTGATGAGTTGAGAATGGTAATGAACCTGTTAGGGTTTTCTTTTGAAAGAACTTACTCTGCTGTTACTATCTCTTTGGTCTATATTGAGATAACATAATTCCTTGTATCTCTTTGCCCTGCTTTCTCTTGATACCATGTTCTGGAAGTTTATGCGTACTGATCACTCGTCATCATCTTATGGAGCTCAAGTTGATCACTAGTTATAATTGCATCATCATGAAACATGAATGTCCCATGTCATGCTTGCCATCGGACTGTAATCTGCATCATCCATGAACACATGCAATGTACTATCATCCTCTCCCTCAATTAGGAATCCTTGTCCTTCGCAATGATTTTAGGCTGAATGACGGTGTTAGATTGAGGAGAGTAGATGAGTGGCAGTGGCGGATTGTGGAGGTGGCTTCGGACTGATCAGCCGATGCTATAAGCTGGCTTTGGGATGAGCAGTGGACGATGTCGTATGAAATGGAGAAGAAGCTGCAGTGGAATGGGGATGTCTGAAGGAGACTGAAGTCATAAAAGCCACTTAATCCGCCTAATCCGAGTAATTGCCCTTAGGCACTCGCCCTAGCATCTTGGCCGCCTAACTCACCGCTTAAGGCTGAGGCGAGGCGGTAAGCTACTGCCCAACGCCTAGTTCCGCCTTCTTCCACCTTGAATTGTTGACCAGTTTTTAAGTTCTTGCTCTTTCTTTCTGCCTCAAGCATGATGTTGTTGATGATTTTGATTTTGCGGTTTGTCATTGGCATCAAGGCTTGATGTAGCCGTCGAAGAGCTTTCTATATTGTTTGTCATGCCTTCAACGAAGGTCTTGAGCGGTTCCATGTTGTACACTTCCTTTGTCATCATCTATCCTTGCTCGGTCGGTCTCATCTTCTCCTTTGCGAACCAAGTGCTATGGCGTTAATTATTGCGGCAACCCTAATTTTGAAGTGTAGAAGTTAATCCGCCTAAATTGCATTTCTAATTACAGTGCCAAAAAATTCAAACCAAATGATGAATCTTTGATTCCTTGCGATGTTTATTGCTAACATCAACGAGATATTCAACCTTCGTAATTAATAAACTCTTAAGAGAATGTTGGTATTACAATTTGGTTACACAATGAGATGACAACCATACAAGCGTTTCACTGAGTTCTACAACCCTACCAATGCCCAGTACCTTAATCTTCAATCTAGTACAAAACTGGACCTGAATACAACTCAATGAGTATCTACGTTTGGAAGTTCAATTGAAAAGCTAAGGAAAGATCTGCAAGGAGCGTTTCTCGTATACCGAATTGATGAATATCTGATACTTGAACAGAACGCCCAGAGATTGCTTCTAGACTGCAACGGCCTCGCCTACTTGGCTGCCAACATGTTCCTTAACCTGCCCCATAAATTTAAAACGTCCATCACTAGCTTGAAGAATGGTGACCTAGTCTTCTTCAGCTTAACGCACATCAGATGTTGGTGAACAATGTATTAGGAAGAAAGGTAATGCCAGTGATCATGCACAGATATGAGATCAGAAGCTCATACCTTTGCTGACTTGAAGAGTTCGTCGAGGACTTCAGAGAGTGTTGGATGTGCGTGAACTGCTAACTTCAACTCCTGCAAAACCATAGGCCTTGTTAGGACTTGACTCTAATTTGATACACGGAAGCTGAATTTGGACCACGGTGATTTGGAAACTGTAAGAAAGAATCTATCGACTTTCTTGGACAAATGGAATGCGGTTTAGTTTTAAACAAGACGGACCTGGATCCGAGTCCCTAAAGCTATGGCATTAGATGCTTCGTGGATCAGATCTGCGGCATGCAGCCCGAAGATGTGAACACCGAGAATCTCTCCGTTGTCAGGTCTGTATATCAACTGCAAGGGAAAAGAAGAACCCGTTACAGACGATGAATGTAAGAATAGAACTTGTTCATCATTTTCACTTCTCGGAAGGATGATATTGTGGGAAGATAGTAACAAATAACCTTAGCAAGGCCCTCTCCTTCATTTTCCGCCAAGGCCTTTGTGTTTGCCTTGAAACTTGTTTTAGCAACGGCTATTTCGAAGCCCTCTACTTCAGCTTTTTCCCTTGCTTGAGGCTGTGAATCAACATCCAGTCAGCATTTAGAAGAGACACAGAATAGTCTTGTAAAAAGATATTAAGAAACCTCAACAGACAAACATAAAGAGAAACATATTTATATAACATGATACATTCTATATAGTACAGTAAACTTGCGAGTTATGGGGATGCACCTCCGTTAGTCCAACCATACTGATTTCGGATGAGTGAAACAAGCTGCTGGGATGCTTAAATGGTTTAATACGTGGTCTCTTCCAGTCAGTTGCTCTACCACTGTTTGTAGGGCGAAAATGAAATCAGTACGGAATAAATACTTGAATGATCTGTCCAGAGATCGGTAAGTTAAACCAACCTGAAATTCCTTGGGCACTGGCTGCATGGGCAAGCATCATTTTACCGTTGGCATCACCAATACAGTACAAGTGAGGGACCTGGCATTCGTCATTGAGAAATCAATTGGCAGTACGTTGTGATTGCATCGATTGCAGAAGAGGAGAAATATTTGGACTTACCAGCTCTCCTTTAGAATCAATAACACGCATACGCTCGTCCACAGGAATAAAGCCACGCTGTGTTGCCACATCAATCTGCAAAGTGAAAGGAGAGATGAGGAAAAAAGAATGATATAAGACTACTGACTTTTTGCGCATACAGACCAATCCAATTCAGTGAGGGGTTTATCAACAGATCATACGTTCTCCAAGCCAAGACCGTTTGTGAAAGGTGCTCTTCCGGTTGCAATCAGTGCTACATCTACCTGGATCAAAGACAGAATCAAGTATATAAACAACTAAAATGACCGGAAGTAATAGTTTTTGTAGAATTTGAGTTCCAAACACAGCAGATTAACTTAAATACCTCTAGAGTGTCTCTTGGCTCCTTGGTTTTGGCATCAATAAGTTCAATAGTAACTGGTTTCCCATCTTTTGCTGGAGTGATCTATGAAAAGCAAAGGAAGATGCAATGTCTTCGTAAGCATAAGGGAGGACCACAACAAAAGAGAGTACAGCACAAAGATATGCAAATTTGAAATGACCCAAAAGCGTTTAGAGGAGAAAAAGAGGCATATGCATCTTTTCACCTTGGTTGCGAAGACACCAGTGTGGTAGTCAATTTTCCGAGGATTAATCAAAACTCTTTGAGCCAGCTTCCCAATCTCAGGATCAAATCCAGGCATGAGCTGGTCCAGAGCTTCAATGAATGTCACCTACAAACATACCCATCTAGATGCTGTAACATTCAGCCTTTTCTAGTAAAAATGATAAAGCACTTCTATTTCTGCAGCAGAAACTCCCAGCATGAGTTGAGTGAGACAAGAAAAAAGGACAAAAACAGTACCTCACTTCCAAGTGCAGTATATACATCACTGAACTCTAGACCAATATAACCACTTCCAACAATTGCTATCCAATCAGGTACAGACTCCAATTTGAGGGCATGATCACTTGTAATGACAGTCTTCCCTGTAAGCAATAGCCAGAAACAAGAGATTCTAAATAAAGCGGGAGAACCCACAATTTCAACAAAGTCCCCATTCTAACAAGGACACAGGATTTGCAGTAGTTAAACAATCGTGATTTTGGACGCTTGCTCCTTAATATTATAGTCTACTGTAGGTACCATGTTTTTTGTTATAATGAAAGAAGAGAGTGGAAATATGGATTGCTTTATCGTGACTATCATAATCTGCATGAACCATCAACCATGTACTACTAATATCATCACAGTGGTAAACTAGACCAATTCCTGGCATCAATCTGGCGGCCTTTAGGCAACTCTAAAAAAGAATGCTCTCTGATGCTTGTACTCTTTCTTAAAAGACACTCAAAAGCTGACAAACAGAATGCAAGCATCTTCCTCGGTTTCTACAACTTCTGAAATTAAAACTATCATTGTACGAATCGCCAATAGGTACAACCAACATAGTGATAAAATCAATGAGAAAACACAAGACAATTACCATCGACTTCAATTCCCTTTGGAACGAAAGGGACGGAACCAGTGGCAATGATGACATCTTTTCCAGTCACTATATTGTCTTCCCCAACTCTCACCTTTTGTGGACCCTGAATCAAGTAGCATAATACCTTACAACATAAGAACAAGACACAGAAGCCATCCCGCTTTAAAAGGATCGGGGGATTCCAATTCCATGAAATGCCTACTCACCAAAATTGTGCCAACACCAGTCAGAATGTCCACACCCAACGCCTTCATCGAATTCGTCAAATTGCTGCGAATTTTCGTAGCCAGATTATTCGCATGATCAGCAACTCCTTGTCTGTCATAACCAGCAGCTGAAACCTATCACAAGATCCACCAGAGACGATCTTATTAGCACAATGTCTTGGCAAACGGGTTCATCATCCTTAATGAATTCAACCTATATGACTTATTGGACAACTAATCGTAGAAACACCATAAGCCATTTCACCTGGAGGCCTAAAGCTTTCAAATGATGCTCGCTCTGAAGCTCCCGCATCCGGCCACTAACCGCAAGGAGAGCTTTCGACGGAACGCAGCCTCTGTTTACGCAAGTTCCTCCGACGACGTCTCCCTCGACAATTGCAGTTTTTAAACCCTGCAATCATTTTTCAAATGCAAACCACAAAATCCAAATGTTCAACTGTTCAATTCAACCTTAGCAGACAAAATCGAGCTCAACCAATCAATCAACTCCACCAGTTCAATTACCTTCTCAACAGCATGAAGCGCAGCTCCGTGGCCGCCAACGCCGGCTCCCACGATGATCAAGTCATAATCAAACTTCTTGGAGTGCTGCCATTCTCTCCCGCAAGGGACGCGGAAACATTGTTCGATGCCGCGCGTGCTACGCTCTTGGAATGAACAAAGCGGCGGGAGGTCAAAGACGGGGTTAAGTATCCCAATGCTTCCCTTCTGAGGCCACAGAATCGTAGATTGACAGGCTTGGACGGATGAGCATTTGACCCGGAGAAAGCGCGAGTTGATCTGGGAACGGCAGCGGAGGAGTTGGAGATTGAGAGACTGAGCGAGGTCTGCATTTTTGCTGCTGGTTTTGGAAGATCTGAGGGAAGTGAAGAGAGGAAAGGCTTATGGTGGGAGTTTATACAGAGGACGAGGATTGAATGAAGAAGTGAAGAAGCTGTGAAAGCTTCGAGAAGTCCGTTGGAGAAATAGCTAAAGGTTTAGGGGAAGGCGGAGTTTACGAAGCTCTTGCTGTTCAACTAATTCGCTTCACAAACTGTCTGTCATTTCTGGCTATAGTTGTTGCCTTGTATTCAGATTTTTCAAAAAGAAATAACCTCAATCTTTATAGTAATTTACATTTGTTTCGTAGAAACCTTTTGGTTTGATTGGTTCAACCTTTAGTCACTCATTAAAATGGTACAATACAATGTCGATAATTGTATTGTACCATTTTTCTTCACCAATCAACCATAATTGATATTTTTCTTGTTGGTTATCTAGCACTATCGTGACATTTTCCTGCGAATACCACATCATTTCGATTAGGATATATGAACTAATAAGTAATACCAAAAGATGTTTTATTAAGATTTTTTGTTTGTTTGGTGGGAAAGTGACGCTTAGCGTCTTAATCATTAACTGAAATTAACCGGGGTTTGCAATGTCCATACAGTCATAGCGAATGAAATAACAAAGAGTAGAATCCGAAATCGGAACTGTGTGGCTCCCTAAAGGGTAGCCATAACCCAAGCTAGCTAGATAGTCAGCTACATGGTTCCCTTCCTTGAAGGTGTGCTCGACGACGATTGTCCAATCACCATCTCGCAATTCCCGAAAAGTGAGGCACTCCAGGCCGTGCCGGTGGCTCGTATCCGAATCATTAGTCAGAAGAGCAATTGCCGTCTTCCTATTAAGATAATCCTCCCACAAGTATGGAGAATTATTGGATAAAAACTTAACTAGTTTGAGTTTCCCTCTAGGGATTATCTACCACCTTATCTCTCTCGCTATAATACAATCTTGTGGAAACATGAATAATATTTGATCGAATAATATTATCACATATTTTATTAAATTGACGAGCTTTTGAGGGAATAATAACGTTTTAGGTAAAATCGAGGCACAAAAATGTCATATAAATAATTTATAAACAAACACAAATAAAGAAACTCAAGAAAAATATAATTTTATCTAATACAAAAGTTATTGATTTGACAAGGTAACAATTAACAATATTAACTACAACTTGTAGTTTATGACATAAATTAGCAAAATGCATAATGATTGTTCTTAATCCATATGCGATAAATAAGTTGTCTCCTCAATCTCCGTCTATGAAAAGAGAACATGTAAATAAAAAGGTTGTAAGTGTAAGTGTTAATTGATGTGTGTTAAAGACTTAAGGTTCATTCATTTTATGAGACTTGTCGGTCATTACTCGTCAAATAGTAGATATAAATATGTAGCATTCATGTTACTATGTAATTTGGAGGTTTGTCATGACAACTTTTAATTTTGCTTAAGTGATTAAGGTGAGCTAATTTCATATTTAAGATAAATTTTAGGGGTTATCTGGAGTTGATATAGTTTGAACAATCACAAGTCTTTGTCCTGAAGGGACTCAAGCACTCACATCCAAGAGGAAGCTTGGAGAAGATGACCACATCAATACTACTGGCCACTCCTCATAACCATCGTCCAAGGTTCCTAAACTTTCTGATGGTGACACAAGCCGTGCAACACTCAATCACTCATGTAGATGTTAATTTCCCAAAACAACGAAGATGGTTCTTCTGTGTCTGACAATCACAACGAGCTAGTGTTAGCAATGAGGATGAAGCAGGGCATGGAGTGGACAATTTGATACTGGTGATTTTTACATTGATAATAAACTGGCCCGTGAAATTTTGGCACTCCTTGAGGACAAAGCAGAACTTGAATGTACTGGACAACTTGTGAAAGTTCAATCGCCTATCATATCAATGTCACGGGTTCCTCTTGATCTCATTGTCAATTGTTTTTACTCTGATTCTTTCTACCTCTAAGGTACATTTAACTGATGATGAACTCATTTTTAGCCGTATGTCTAGCCCTGGTTACATTAGTTGCTCTCTTGCTTCATATTTTAGTATGAAAGTGGTAATGTTTTCCTTTATAACACCTACTCGGTATGTAAATTTGCGCATCTTTCAACTTGAATTTTTCTTCTTGGTAGGATTGATTTCATAAGAAGTGTTTCATCATTTCTATATCACCATTAATAAGGTATTTGCATTTATCTGAGAAATATATTGCTCGAGAGTCGAGAAGATGAATTTATCAAGATGAGATGCATGTATACTGTTGATCTAGAACATTGCTTATAATCTAAGCTTGTTATTTTTCTTTTTTGATTATAGGTCATGGAGATGGATTATATTGTTGTTTTGAACTATAGCTAGCTAGCTTTGTCAACCATCCAATTTCTAGTTAGTAATGATATCAAAATTAGGCAAAAGCTTAGTCTTTATAGAGATTATCTATCACCATGTATCTCTCCCTATAATACAATATCGCATGGATATGAATAATATATATATTTTTTTCGAGGAAAGGGATATGAATAATATTTGTATGCGCCAATAATTTATTACAAATTTTAAATACATCTATTTATTTATTGTTTTCAAAAATATGAATTTTTCTAGGTTAAATTGAGGTGCAAAAAGGACGTAAATTAATTTACAACCAAATTCGAATTAAGAATTTCAAGAAATTTTTTATTTTATCCAACATGGGAGTTCTTAGCTTGATTTGACAAAGTAACAATTTAACAACATTAACTCCAACGCCTAGTTTATGACCAAAATCAACAAGATACGACTCCTTAATGCATATATATGATGAATAAGTTGTCTCATCGATCCACATTCATGGAAAAGTAATATATAAGTGTGAGATTGTAAGCGCGAGTACTGTTGACTTGTGTTGAGATCCTTTCCTTGTAGGCAGTTTATTGGTCATTGCGAGTTAAATGATAGATGATGTTGTTATAATTTATGTCACTGTGCAATTTGGAGGTCAATCACAAATTCACAACAACTTTTTTATTTTTGCTTGAGTGAACGAGTTATGAAAATTTCAAATTGAAGTGAGAATTTCATATTTGGAGTTGTTATGGTTTGAAAAAAAATGTGTATTTAAAATGCAATAATTGTACATTAATTTAAGCAAAAAAATATACCAATACTTATAATTTATTAATCTTAAGAAGTTATTAGATTTGAAATTGAGAAAAAACCAAATTTTTCTCATATTCACAATAATATCAAATTTTGATTAATAATTATATATAAAACAACGAAGTGTTGCTAATCTGTAAATCAAAATCAGCTAGAAAACCACAATTTTAATCCTTAAATTTCCTCAAGAACATTACATTTTATATAATAATTTTTTTCACAATCATATAATGATATAACACAAACCCAACCCTAAAATAGTGAAAATTTTATTAGTTCCAAAATTAACACTGAAAGTCTGCAATGAACAACAATAGTTTGATGGACCAATCCGTACATATGAAATGCTTGAGAACCGAAATGTCAAAAATATTGTTTGAGGGAGTAAATTGTAAAAGATAGTTCTAGTTAGGGCTTTTAACTAAAATAAATAAAAAAAATTAACTATTAACCTAAATAAATACGTTTCAAAACTATTTATTTGTATAAATATAATCGCCCCAGGCATAGGCGATATCGCCCGTGGCCTAGGCGATATCGCCCCAGCACCGAGGATTGCTGGTCAAACCGATTCTAAACTGCCCAACCAACCGAGTAAATGCTGTCTGGCTGGACACATGGCAATCTCGCCCCAGCCATAGGCGATCTCGCCCCAGCCACAGGCGATATCGCCTAGGATACGGGCGATCTCGCCCATGGGTTGGAGACCGGGCAATCTCGCCCCAACCCCTATAAATACCCCATTTTTCAACTCATTCTCCCACAGTACTCGGTAACCCCCTAAGGCAAAGGTAAGTCTCCTTTCTCCCTTTTTTTTTTAATTACATTATTTAGTAGGTTTTAGGTTAGAGAATTAGTTTAGGGTTTTAGGTTAGAGAATTAGTTTAGGGTTTTAGGTTAGAGAATTAGTTTAGGGTTTTAGGTTAGCGAATTAGTTTAGGGTTTTATGGTAGATATTTTTTTCCAAAGTGATTTATTAACACTGTCATATTGACGTTGTAGGATTTTTATAAAACGGAGAGGACCTTTTCTCGCACCATTACACAAGGTACGTAGTACATACATTATTTATTTTTCTTATGTCATTGTGAACCATGTCATTATTTATGGATAGTTTAGAGAATTAGTATGATGTTGAGGTTAGCGAATTAGTATAATATTGAGGTTAGACAATTAGTATAATTTTGAGGTTAGACAATTAGTATAATTTTGAGGTTAGAGAACTAGTATACTTTTGACACAGAGAATTAGTATAAAATAGCTTTTCTAACAATTTAGTATACAATAGATGTCGAGCTATGGATGGGATGAACCGTTGGTGGATCGGATTCCCGAGAGCGTTAGGCCTCAACCTGGTGATTGTTCTCTACTGTGGGGGGAGAACAAGCATAGGGCTACTTTAGTGTGGCGTGACCCACATGCGTGCAAGGCGCTGAAGTTGCGACAGCGTAGTTCTTGTTTAGAGTGGAGTTCAGAGTACGAGGCATTCTTGCGAGAGTGTCGACTCCTCCCTGTTGTTCGTTTACTCGGTTTCACACCGTGTAAGGAGCTCGTCACAGCATTGATTGAGAGGTGGCGGCCAGAGACGAACACATTCCACCTGGTACCGGGCGAGGCGACGATCACCTTGGAGGATGTTGAGGTGCTTACAGGTCTTCCTATCGATGGAGTTCCTGTTACCGTAGCAGTGGACCGACGTGACCCGGGTCTCATATGTGAGGAGTTGTTGGGTGCCCGACCCCCAGCTGGGAGTTGTACGGGACAGTCAGTGAAGATCTCGTGGGTTAAGGGCATGTTTGATCGTCTACCGGCTGGTGCTCCAGCAGATGTTGTTCTCCGCTATGCACGAGCCTACACTTGGGTTCTTATTGGCGCCATTCTACTAGCTGACCGGACTGGAGACTTGATACCGGTTCATCTACTCCGGCTTGTTGGGGACTCTGCGGTTGCATCCACGTTCAGTTGGGGTAGTGCGGTACTAGCATGGCTGTATAAGGCCATGGGGAGGGCGGCCTTCTTCACGGCTGGGAGTCAGAGGGGTACAGGTGATATCGGAGGCTTCACCTTGCTGGTCCAGCTGTGGGCGTTGGAGAGATTCCCGAGCATAGCCGAGCGCTACGTAGCAGGTGGTGACCCACCAGATGCTGACACCGTTCTTCGTGGTGTGCGCTGGATGTCTGTCATCCGGCGCCACCAGCATCGCGTGGCTATGAAGCTGGAGGAAATACGCTACGCACTTGATCGGAACACGGAGTTCGTGGTTAGGAATCTTAACCTCATGTACATACTATCTCTGATTTTCTTAATTCTTCCTTACAATATATTTATTCATTCTCCAGTGGATGCCGTACGCCTTTCGAGAGGAGGACTATCAGTTGGAGGACGATGTGTTCTGGCGAGCTGTTTGCCCCATGCTGTGCATAGACTGTGTCTCATGGCACCATCCTGATCGTTGCATGCGTCAGTTCGGACATGGTCAGCGTATCCCACAGGACGCCGAGCCTGCTGCTCGCGTCGAGGAGTTGCTGGGACTGGACTTCAGAGCACCAGTACATGATTGGGGTGCTAGGTACCTACAGTACTTACGTCTCTGGGAGGAGCGGGATCAGCACATTGCCGAGGGCGAGGTGAGAGCAGATCCATTGATCCACCACTTCCATGATGAGTACGACGAGTGGTACAGGAGACGGACACGCCTGGCCATATCACACGATGGTGCACAGTTTCAGGGGATGGTTAGTGACCACCTACTTGAGTAACTGTAGGCAATTTAGTATTCCCTTAGGGTACACTAACTTTTATTTTTGTTTTGCCTTTCAGATCGCCTCGTTGGAGCAGGCTACCCTTTTGAGTGGTACGAGTGATTCTCACATGAGTCATGTGCTCCGATCTGGATTGGCTATGAGCGGAGCATACGAGCGCCTTCCCGATCGAGGACCACACCGCCCACGTGCAGCATCACGCCTGCCGACATCCTTCAGTTGAATGGATCTTGTTGCCCTCAAATCACACCAGCAATTCACCTCACTTAGCTCATACTCGAACAGGTCTTCCTGAGGTTTCTTCAGCTTGTACATGATACGATCAACTTCTGAAACTACACGAGAATAGCAATTGTAATTAGTGCAAAACGTGAAGTAGACGGGTTATTTACAAGACATGTTATTTACCTTTATCGCGAGCTCTACTTCTTTCCCCATGTGTGAACACCATACTGTGACCGAGGTGGATGGAAACTGAATTCGAAAAATTGAAAGTAGTGGTGTGTGTTTGGAAGCTGGTGATGGGAGGGTTTTATGATGCACACTGCCCCCTGTTGTGGCACAGGCGATATCGCCCGTGACCCAGGCGATCTCGTCCATGTCACAGGCGACATCGCCTATGCCTAGAGTGACTACTATTTTATTAAACGAACCGAGATAAAAACGTTACAGATACACTATTTTATTTCACGCTTGATTACTAGAAGACGCCCCAGCACTGTCCCGTCTCCTTCCACATGTCCTTGCATTATGACCCACGCGACCGCATGTCCTGCACTTACTTGGGCGACCCTCCTCACGCCAATCCATCTCGTTTCTGATTCGAGAGTGTCGTGGACGACCCTGTCCACGAAAAAGATGAGGTTGCGGGATCACTGGTAGGCCTGTGTGTGGGATCCAGTCTTTAGGACCCAGTATTGGTTGGAATGACTGAGCATACACTAGCTGGGTCTTGGATACCAGATAGAAGGGGCTGACGTAGTTGTGCCAGTTAGCACCAGCAAATGTGCAACAAGCTACAGCATGGGAGCACGGTACCTTGTACCCCTGGAACTTCCCGCATGTGCAAGTCCCCTTACGATTCGACTGCCTATCGAACCGAACAACGTAGCTATTATTACCGCTACGGTTCTGATTGTTTGGACCAGACTTAACCTCGTAAACCCCGTTAGCCGCATCGTACGGCAGCACGTAGTGTCTGACGGAACTTGACGTAGATTCTTCGGTTAATTTCTGACAGTACTTCGTATACGCGTTCCCTTCTGCCAACATTCCCTGGTATTCCCCACGGCGCCTATGCCAATACTTGACCATACGATGGAATGTGTGCTCGATCACAGAAGACATGGGCAAACGTCGCACGCCCTTAAGTACTCCGTTCACGCATTCTTGCGCGTTGGTCGTCATGGTTCCCCACCGAGCACCGCCTCCCTCAGTGTTGTCATAGGCCAAGCTCCATAAGGGTAGTTCCTCATTCACCCATTTTGGCTCCCGTACGTTTTGTTCATCATGGATCGCCAACCATTCTGCCTTCTTTGCCTCAAACTTCCGCACATTCCCTTCTATTCCTGCGGGTAGCGATGAAGACTTCTATGAATATCTAGTTTGTATGAGAATATTGTATTAGTTAAGTTCAAATATACACCGTAAACAAGTTGACAAATACCTAAGTTCCAAAGGCGAGATTTTAAAGTTTGGTTGCGGTGTTTCTTGTTGAAGTTGCTTACGTAATGGCGTAGACACCACCTCCATACCCACCCTCGATCAATGTTGCGCATTGCCGCTGCTATCCCCTTGTGTCGATCACTGATGATTGTGATGTTGGCCCGATTGGTCACATGTCTCTGTAGATTCTCCATGAACCACTTCCAATTATCGTGATCCTCTTGGTCAACTATGGCGTACGCCAATTGAACAATCCGATGTTGCCCATCGAATGTACTAGCCATCAACAACACTTGCTTGTACTTGCCCGTGAGGAATGTGCCGTCAATGATCATGACCCCAGCGCAGTGCTTGAAGGCTTCTATGCATGGGCCAAACGCCCAAAACACACTCTTGAACATCCTATTGTTACCCGCCGGGTTGGTTCTGATCTCGTACCGTGTCCCGGGGTTCGTGAGACAAATAGCATTCAGGATTGTCTCAATGTTGTTGTATGATGCCACCCAGTCTCCGTACAGCTTCTCGACAGCACGTTGCTTGCCAAACCACGCCTTCCGGTACGATATTTTGCGGTGGTACTTCTCCAGAATGCAATCAATAACTGTCTCAACTTTCAACCCCGGCTCTCTGCGCACAATGTGCATGATTGCATCTGAGATCAGCGTGACATCGAGCTGTGGGTGGGGCCCTAGTATCGTTGACCGGTCACAACTGTGGCCGTTGTTGAGTTGTCGTATTATCCAGAATCCATATCTGTTGCTAAGTGTAGAACGCATCCTCCAAGGACACGTCGGGTCGATGCACTTGATGGCCCATTCCTTCGGGTTGGAAGTGATTACCCTGTACTTATAGTTGCGGATGACTGCTTGGCTCTTCGTTAGGGACATCAGTTGACCTTTGGTAGAGAATGTCTGACCCAAGAAGAATTCCATCTCCACCGACCAGTACGCCTTCGCTGGGATCTGGAAGCGTCTGTCCATGGAGTAGGTGTTGGAGATTGTCATAATGTCGTCACAGTCGTCACCCTCGCTCGTGGCATGTTCCAGTGGCACATAAACTTCCACGCTATTTGCTGTGGCTCCCCTTCTTCATCGTCGTCTTCCTCGTCGGTTTGGCCAATGTCATCATCGACGTTTGGATTCCCTTCATCCGCCGAGCAATGGCTCCTTTCATCTCCAGAATCGTCAGTGCTGACATATTCATCTCGCGCCAACCCCTCTTGGTCAACCTCCTGGAACTCCGGACCGATATGACTGGTCGCCATGTATTCCCCATCATACGTTTGGCTCTGCTCTGCCATCTGATTTGGAATGACCCCCGAGAAATCGGAGAACTGAGACGGCTCCTCTTCCATCAAGGCGTACAACTCGGCAACTTCGAAAAATGGGTTGACGCGAACTAAGTCGTATATGACTTGTACGCCGTTGTCGTCCGATATCGGCCTAGAAACGAAATGCGACAGATTTCCCTCAGAACTGTATATCGGCATTCTCCAGACAAATGACTGGATTATCTGATCGCTCCAAGACCCATTTTCCGCCGAAACACGGTAACCACACTATCATAGGTCGCTCGCTTGGTCATCTTCAGACGGACATTATTTCCCCCTTCGTAGGATAAGCCGGTCCAATCCTGAACGATACGGCCCCCCCAGAAAACTTGGATTCGGAATTCTCGTGACAAAGTGTAGTCGGCCATTTTAGAATGTTAGTTCTTTCGATTTGGTGACTAACCCCGAAACTAACAAGGAATTTATAGGGTGGTTAGTGATCCAAGATGTAGGCGATATCGCCTATACATTAGGCGATATCGCCCATGCCTAGGCGATATCGCCTAGTCCTTGGCTATTTTCACACCCGTGACTCAACCGAATCTAATCATGAGTCACGGGTGACAATCCTCGGTGCTGGGGCGATATCGCCTAGGCCACGGGCGATATCGCCTATGCCTGGGGCGATTATATTTATACAAATAAATAGTTTTGAAACGTATTTATTTAGGTTAATAGTTAATTTTTTTTATTTATTTTAGTTAAAAGCCCTTCTAGTTAGCAGCTGAGCTGATTAACAAATATAAGTTTTTTTTTTCTTTTTTCTTTTTTCTTTCTTCTTTTTGCGGACTCCCTCGCTTTCTCTCATAATCGAAGGTCGGGGCAGACACTCCTCAAAGACAGAAAAAGAGGAATAAAAGAGGAAAGAGATAGCTAGCTAGAGAGAGAGAGAAAAACGGAGACGGAGTGAAAGAAATCGGAGGTTCACTTCCTTACGTCAATGGCGGTTAGGGTTTTCTGTTGATCTGCAGCAACCTAAAATCTCTTACTTCTTCAATATCCTCTCTCTCAACTTCTCTTCATTTATACTTCTTAAAAAACCCTAATTCGACGTCTTGCTGGTCTGATTACGGTTCCGATTGCATCTTCGGGAGGTCTCTAACCATTTCGCGGGATTGAAAGTGGAACTCAGATGGGCGCTCCAGAGAAATCCCAACCGGGCTCCAATTCGATGCAGGTATGCATCTAGCCTCTAGAACGTATTGCTAATTTTTGAGCTGGGATTGAATTGGATACTGACGAGTGAGCTGGGAGCTTACTTGCGGATTGCTGGTTTTTTATTTGTTCGCTGCATAGAGATATCAGCTGTACTGTGTCTGTTGAATATATCAAAGCGTGTATGTAGTCTAGTCTGTTTGTTATTGCTCTATTCAAGTTGCTTTGTGTGTGCTTTATTTTCAAAGATTCTCCATGAAAGTAACAATTTGTCAATTGAACAAATCTTTACTGATAGCTTACCTTACTAGCGGATGCTAGGTTAGATGGAGAAATTCTTCCCTATTGTTTCAGCTAGCACTGCAGTGTTCAAGTCATATAGACTCCTAGTGTCAGCATAATTCCCTCTAGCCAAGTGAGATCGATGAATCGTGGCGAACTGTACGGTATAGTAAGTAATGGGTTTTCAGCAAATTCCATTGACTTATTGAAACACCAGGCTAAAACCGTGTGGTTGCGTTAGTGCAATAGGCTGGGTAATTAGGATGTTCGTTTTGTGGAATAAATTTTCACATAGATGACAAATTCAAAGTTTAAACTAGCTCCATGTCGTTGTTTTTCTTGTGTAGAAAAGCTCATTATGCTGGATGTGTGGATTTATTATCAAGAGACATGCTATCAGTAAATTAATCAAACTGTTCTTGTACTGGACAACTAGATCCTGTCGTTGTAGACACTTGACTCATGAATAACTTGTCATCGTTTGAGATTTAATTAATAATCACCCTGGTCCTACCAGTCACCTATAAGCATCGGTTTTGTAATTGATGTAGATTCTTTTGACCTCAAAATGTTCGAGTGATAATTCTATTTGGATCTCAAATGATGCCCTTATCTTCTGTGATTTTCGAGTCCTTTGATTGAATCAAGGTTTGAATAGTGCTAATTTAGGCAGTGTTTTCTTAAAGGTGAACATAAGTAGGTCTGTTTTTTACAGTGTTACTGTTTAAATGCATGGATTTGCGCGTGAAACACATTTCCAATTTAAAAACATATTCTTCATTTTGATGGTAGTTATTCTTGTGTGTGCCATCCTTTTGAGGACCTATGTTTTGTCTGCGAGGAATTCTTATCGGGTTTCTACTTTCTAGTTTCTAGTAATGTTGGTCTGTGTTGGCTGTTGTGCAGTCTAGAAAATATCTGTTCTTTTGATGGGCCGTGTAGCTTTTCTGCTCATGCCGTGCTAGTTACAGTTCCAGTTCTCTTCTGATCTGCTCTCTGTGATGCTTTATTATTTACATTTGGTCTTCTTCAGGAAAGGTTCTGAGAATTATGTTTGCATCTCCTGCTTCTAGCACCTAGGTTGAGATGAAAAATTTTCAGTCATCTCCTCATCTTCTTATTGGTTATTTGTTTATTACAGAGAGTTAAGGTCTATCGCCTGATTGATGGTGGAAAATGGGATGACCAAGGAACTGGGCATGTCACCGTTGACTACTTAGAGGTCTGTGAAGTACTATTGAAATGTAAAGGTTCCATAAATTCTGTCAATAGTACTTATCATTCTATTTTTGTGGATGTTATATCAGAGATCAGAAGAGCTGGGTTTGTATGTAATTGATGAAGATGATAATGAAACACTACTTATGCACCGGATCATACCTGATGATATATACAGAAAGCAAGAAGGTATGATAGTTGTCCTACCCACCGGAGTTGTATCTTCCTAAGGATCAGGTGCCAGCTGTTTGGTACAAAGTCAAATAGCTACTGTTATTATCTGGTTACTTGTTAGATTAATTTTTCCCCTTGATCCTCGCAGATACTATAATCTCTTGGAGAGATCCAGAGTATTCAACTGAACTAGCCTTAAGCTTTCAAGAGCCTACAGGGTGCTCTTATATATGGTACTGGATGCTGCTTTCATGTATTTCCATTCCTTATCCTTATTGGTCGCTGTGATTGTTACTAAACAGAAATGGTTATCTTTGGTATACAGGGATCATATATGTAACGTGCAACGTAGCCTGCAGTTTAACAATCTCAATAGTAAGTACTTCAAATATCTGCTATGATTTTTACCTCCTTCAGCTTTTTGGAAAGTTGATTTTGGAGAAGCAATCCTTCTTGACTTCCTGGTTTATTTGTAGGCCGTTGCATATTTCAATACATGGGATGAATCCAACCCACTTGCTGTTTGTGCTGTATTTGGTTCAACTTTACTTTTCTAACTTGACTGTGTTTAAAAATTGTGTTTAATGTTGTTAACTCAAGTGATTTTTATACTTCTTTAAGGATCTGGATATCCTTTTCTCTAGTGATGGATAGTATATTTAGCAAAAGAGGTCCAAGTACGATCTCAACTAGAGTAATCACGTTCGGATAATCATGCTCTCCACTGAGTAACAGATATGTTTGCAGCTGTTACTCTAATGTCTGAATACTGTCTTTGAAAATACGGGCTGTTTATCGTGGGTGCCATAAGTTATAGCATGATTATTTCTGTAGAATTGTTTATCAATTTTCATGCTTCCAATTCTTATAGTTGACATGAATAGTCTGGCTTTCTAAATGGTTACTTGTGGTCCCACTTTTTATTTTAGGTTCCGTAAAATATGGTGGGGACATGAAAAAATTTCACCAGGACTCATGTTAGTAGAAGTTGAATTGTGATGACTGGGTCCTCTTTAATATCATTGCCATTTGTTTTAGCATTTATGGGTTTTCCTCCTTTTTTGTTTAAATATTTTCAGGTGAAAAAATTCCACAGCATGACCAGTGACCTAAGGGAATTGCCTGTTGTCGAACTGTCCACACTTCCACTGATACTCAAGGTTCTGAATAGGTTTTACTTTGGGTTTTCTTGGTGGGGTTTAGCCTTTTCTCGGCTTTTTTTGTTTCTTATGTACCATTTTCCTTTATTCTCTTAGATCAGGCATAGTAGAAATGTGACTTGTATATTTCCTTTTTCTCACCGGCACTCTTCGTATGGCTAGGTTAGGTGTTGCTAAACATATAGGTATGAGTATGACTATAAAGTCCACTTGTGCACACGATTTTGAATAACACTGTACCATAAGTGAAATTGTCATCATGTCTTTTTTGTCGATTATTGTTCTTGTTCCTTCTTATCTTTCTAATTGAACATAATGCATAAAATGGAGAGTGTTTTCTTCTTGATAATAACCCTGTTAATCACTTAATCTGAATGACTAACTTGCAGACAGTTTCTGGAGTGGCATTGCGGATCAGATGAGGCTGCAAGAACTTATACTGAGTGATGTATGCTAATGCTCTTCTTTGAATCCATATTTTGTTTTTTTTTGTTTTGCTTAGGTGGTAGGCTGTTTCAGTCATTTCTCCTTTTGTAGCTTTCTCGCCTCTTTCTGTGTTATCAACTTGTAGGATTCTGTTAATTTGATCCAAACAATATGTTTCATGTCAGATCAATCATAAAGTTTCAGTGTGGTTAACCC
>JAVBHU010000115.1:0-39882 GCA_034768395.1 Linum lewisii | reverse complement strand
TCCTTCGATGGGGGAATTACCCTTTCCCCTCCCTTTAAAATTGACTCCCAAATTTTTGGGGAAAGGCCCTTTGGGTGAAAAGGGAGTTCGATTTCCCTACGAAAATGAAACTTCCCTGAATCGTTAATTTTATTAAATTCCTTGGTACGGGGGGGAGTTGTTTCCCTTGATAAAGGGGTGGTCAGGGGATTTTTGGGGAAATTTCCCTTTTTTGGATTTTTGCCCCCTGGTAAAGGAAGTTTATCGCAAACTGCGGATTATACAAACCATTGGTTTAGGGGGAATTTATTTTTACTTTTTTAAAGAAGGTTTTTGGGAACCCGAGACATTTTAGGGATGTTTGGTAATGGAGTTTACGTTATCCTAATTAAAGGAGTTTTTTCCCAAAAATATTAAATTTTGGGAAGTTGGTACTTTGGGAGTTTTTCCCTTAGAAAAGAAATGCATTGGAAAATTTGTCTATTTGTAATCCTTTGGGTTTCACGGAAATTTGCTTTCCTATTTAAAAAAACTTTGAAGGAAATTTGTTATTATAGGGAACCCCTTCTGGTGGGAATTACTTCCTCCGTTAAGAAGTGCACATCGAAAATTGCATTATTTTGAGAAGGCTTGGGTTGTAAAGGATTACGATTTCCCTTTATGGGTAAAGGAAATTTACCTGAATTTTAAATTTTACGTTTCCCTTGGGTACGTGGGGGGTAATGTTTCACTTAGTTTAAGGAGTGTTCGGCATATTTGGGTCCCCCTTTTTTATGGGGTTACGTTCCCTCGGTGAAGGGGGTTTTTTGCAAACTGCGGTTTATATGAACTCATTGGGTGTGGGAATGCCTTCTTTGGTTAAAATGTTTTTGAGAACCCTAAACATCTTGGACCCTTTTTGAAAAGTGGAGTACCCTTCTACATTAAAACTTTTCCCCAAAAAACTTACATTTTATAACGTTTGGTACTTTGGAAAATGTTTACTCTAGAAAAAGAAAAAAATTTGGGGAACCCCGGCTATTACTGAATGCCTTGGTGAGGGGGGGTTTTACGTTTCCCATACTGTTAATAGGATTTTCGAATTTGAAGTATTTTAAGGAACTCCTTCTTAAGTGGGAATTGCCTTCCCTCCGTAAGTATGCCAATAGAACCCCCGACATTTTGGGGAAGGCCTTGGGTGTAAAGGAGTTAGTTTCTAGGTAAATGAGCTTCACAAAATCTTTTAATTTTTTTAAATTCCTTGGGTCGGGGGGTTTGTTTCCCTTTAGATAAAGAGAGTACTGGGATTTTGGGGGGAATTCCTTTTATGGAAGTTTGTTTCCCCTACGGTGAAGGAAGTTTATCCAAAATTTGCGGTTTAACGAAAATTTGGTTTAGGGGGAAATTGTTTTACTTCTTTAGAATTTTTTTGGGAAAATGGACATTTTGGGGTTTCCTTTGGTAAGGGTTAGTTTCCCTAATTAAGGAGATTTTTCCCAAATAACTTTTAATTTTGGGAAATTTTGGTACTGGAGTTTGTTTCCTTAGATAAAAAAACTGCATTTTTTAACTTATTTTTCATATTTGTGAATGCCTTGGTTCCGGGAGTTATGCTTTCCTATATAAAAAAACTTTGAAGGAACTTGTAGTATTTGGGGAACTCCTTCTGGGGGTTTTACCTTTTCCCTCCCTTTAAGAAGTGACTCGAAATTGATTTTTTAGGAAGGCCTTGTTGTAAAGGAGTTAGATTTCTCTAAAGGGATTTACCTAGAAATCGTTACATTTTTTGGGTGCCTTGGTCAGGGAAATGTTTCACTTGATAAAGTGAGTGTTCATGGCAATTTGGGGATGCCCCTTTTTTTTGGGCTAGCTTTTCCCTTGGGGGAAAGGGGGTTTTTGAAAAATCGCGGTTTTATTGGAACTTTGGGGTGTGGGAATTAGCCTTACCTTTCGGAAAAGAAGTGTTCATAGAAAACCCTCGACATTTTGGGATCGCTTTTGAAATAGTGGAGAAACCTTCCTACATTAAAATCATTTCCCCCAAAAAATCTTACATTTTATAACGTTTTGGAAAGCGGATAATTTTTCCCCTTGATAAAAAAAGAAAATTTTGGAAACTCTGCATATTATGAATGCTTGTGCACGGGATTTAGTTCTTTATTTTTAATAGGAGTTTTGGAATTTGAAGTTTTTAAAAAAGTAACTCCTTCGTGAGTGGAATTACCCTTTCCCCTTGTTAAGATATGCACAAAGAACCCCCAACATTTTGGGGAAGGCCGGGGTGAAAAGGGGTTTAAAATTTCCTACGTAAATGAGATTCCCCCAGAATCGTTATTTTTTTAATGTTTGGTACGTGGTTTTTCCTTTAGAAGGGAGTTCATGGGTTTTTGGGGAAATTTCCCTTTTTTGGGGAAGTTTGTTTCCCCTAGGGTTTAAAGGGACAGTTATGCAAACTCCGGTATTTACAAAAACTTTGGTTTAGTGGGTTTTTGTTTTACTTCTTTAGAAGTGTTTTGGGGAAAATGAGAATTTTAGGGATCGCTTTGTAAGAGGAGTTACGTTATCTCATTAAAGGAGTTTTACCAAAACTATTCATTTTGGGGAAGTCTTGGTACATTGGGTTATTTTTCCCCTCTAGATAAAATGCATGGAAACTTTGTCATATTTTGAAATTTTGTTAAAGGGATTTAGTTTCCTATTTTAAAAAAACTTAAAAGGGGGATTGTGTATTTTTTGGGAACCTTCTTGCTGGGAATTACCCTTTCTCCTTTTTAGAAGTGCCTCAAAAATTGCATTTTTTGGGAAAAGGGCCCTTTTTGAAAAGGGGTTTCGATTTCTACATAAAGGAGATTTTAACTTAAAAACCGTTTTTTGGAAGCCTTGGTTTTTTTTTGTTTACTCAGAAAAAATGAGTTTTTAGGCTTTTTTGGGATGCCTTGTTTATGGGGTTTTCGCTTTCCCTCGGTGAAGGGGAGTTGTTGAAAACTCGGGTATTATAGGGAACTTTGGTGTGGGGGAAATTACCTTCCCTTGGTTAAAAAGGTTTTATTAAAAACCTCAATCTTGGGCCCTTTTGAAAATGGAGTACCCTTTTTTCCTACATTAAAAAAATTTCACCAAAAAAACTTACTTTTATAACGTTTGGTAGGGGGGTTTAATGTTACTTTGATAAAAAGGGAAATTTGGAAACCTGGCTATTATAAATGCCTTGGGCAGGGATTTACGCTTCTATATGTTAAATTTGGAGTTTCGGGAATTTTTGAAGTATTTTAAGAAACCCTTCGTGAGTGGAATTAGCCTTCCCTCCCGTTAAGATATGCAAAATTAAAACCCGAAATTTTGGGAAGGGCCTTTTGTAAAGAGTTAGTTTTTCCTACGGTAATGAGACTTCACTGAAAGTTAATTTTATTGAATCTTGGTACGTGGTATTTGTTTCCTTTAGAAAAAAGGGGGTTTTATGGGTTTTTTTGGAAATTCCTTTTTTTGGGAATTTTTGCCCCCTCGGTGAAGGAGGTTTATCCAAACTCGCGGTATTATCGAATCTTTGGGTGGTAAAATTTTTTTTACCTTCTTTTGAAGTGTTCTGGGGAACTGATGACTTTTTGGGATCCTTTGGGTATGAGGATTTCGTTTCCTAAAAAAAGGAGTTTTACCAAAAATTTTTCATTTTAGGGACGTTTTGGAAAATTGGTTATGTTCCCTTAGAAAAAGAAATCTTTGGTAATTTTTGTATATTTGTGAAGCCTTTGTTAAGGGGTTAGTTTCCTATTAAAAAAATTTTTAAAGGAAACTTGTGTATTATAGGGAACCCTTGTGGTGGGAATTAGCTTCCCCCCCTTTAAAGGTGCACATCGAAAAATTGCTTTATTTTGGGAAAAGGCCTGGTGAAAAGGAGTTAAATTTTTAAGAAAAGGAGCTTACCTGAATGTTACATTTTGGGAATGCCTTGGTAGGGGGGGAAAAATTTTACTCTAGTAAAGGGTGTTCATGGCTTTTGGGATGCCCTTGTTAGGGCTTCGCCCCCTACGGGGGGGGAGTTTGTTGAAATGGGGGGATTTTTGGAACTCATTGGGGTGGGGGAAATTCCCTTCTTCGGTTAAAGGGTTATGAGAACCCGGGACATCTTGGGGATGTTTGAAATAGTGGAGATACCCTTCTACTTTAAAAAAACATTTACAATTTAATTTTTTTTCATTTTATAACGTCTTGGTATTTTTGGGAAAATTTTCCCTTGATAAAAAGAGAATTGGTAACCCCGGCATTTTCTAAATCCCTTTGGTCCCGGGTTTATTTTTCCCATCGGGTTAATTTGAGTTTCGGAAATTAAAAAATATTTTAAGAAACTCCTTTGTGGGAATTAGCCTTCCCCCCCTTTAAAAGATTGCACAATAAAACTCCCGAATTTTGGGAAGGGCCCTTGGGGTGAAAGGTTTTGTTTTCCCAAAGAAAAAGGACTTCACTAGAACCGTTATTTTTTTGAATGTCTTGGTACGGGGGGTTTTTTCCTTTAGAAAAAGGAGTTTTTATGGGATTTTTGGGGATTCCTTTATTGATAAAAGTTTCGTTCCCCTACGGGGAAGGAAGTTTATCGAAAACTCGGGTATTTACGAATTTTGGGATTTTGATTAGTTTTACTTTTTTTAGAAGTGTTCTCGGGAACTGATGACTTTTGGGATCCCTTTGGTTGAGAAGTTACGTTTTCCTACATTAAAGGGGGTTTTACCAATAACTCATTTTTTTGGGAACGTTTTGGGCCCATTGGAGTTTATTTTTCCCCGATAAAAAAAATGCTTTGGTAACTTATGATATTGTGAATCCCTTTGTTAAAGGAGTTAGTTTCTTTTAATAAAATTTTGAAGGAACTTTTTGTATTATGGGGAAAATCCTTCTGCGTGGGAATTGCCTTTTCCCTCCGTTAAAAGTGCACATCGAAAACTTGCTTATTTTGGGAAAAGGCCTTGGGTGTAAAGGAGTTCTTTTTCCCTAAGAAAAGGAGAATTACCTTGAAATCTTTTAATTTTCGGAATCCCGGGGTAGTGGGAGAAATTTTCACTCTAGAAAAAAGGGGTTTTCCGGCATTTTGGGGAATGCCCTTTTTTTGGGGGGTTTTGTTCCATACGAGGAAGGGAGTTTGTTGCAAATCGGGGAAATTTTAGGGAAACTCTTTGGTGTGGGGGAAATTGCCACCTTGGTTTTAAAAAGGGTTTTTTCTTGAGAACCCGCTCTTGGGGATGCTTTAAAATAGTGGAAGAAAAAAACCCCTCCTTACAATAAAACTTTTTTTCCCAAAAAAAAAAAAATTTTCCCCTTTATTCTGAATGCCTTGGCCCCGAGAGTTACGTTTCCATACTTTAATTGGAGTTTAGGGAATTTAAAATATTTAAGGAACTTTTCATGTGGGAAATTACCCTTCCTCCTGGTGAACGTCAGTCGTTGTGATGCGTTAAAACCAAAAACTAAAAAAGAAAAAGTAGGGTAGTCGTATTAAAACGGGCCTTTATGATTGACTCCCCAAAAAAAACCCAAAATATCGAATTAAACATTCGTGGGGGTGGGTTTTTCCAGACTTCTATTTAAAGAAATGAGAAAAATTTAAAAAAACTAGGAGATTGGAGTTGGGGTTGAAAACGAAGTGAAGAAAAATTTTGATTTGAACCCCCTTTCGTTCCCCGAGTTTGGCATTAAAAGACAGCGGATTTCGTTTATTCAAAAAATTTCTAAGACACCCCTAATCCTTCTGGTTTAAGACCGGCGAAGTTTTGCTCTATCGTTCTAGCTACCCAAAATTAAATTTGTCGCCCGGGTATGGTACCTCTCGCACGACTTAAATTAAATGGTGCAAATTTAATGATTAATGAGTTCTTTGCAGTGGGGTTAACCCCAACCGGTTCCTACGAAAGGCCGTCCAATTATAAGGTTGATTTTCAAGCGTGTTCTAAAGTAAGGCAGGTTCCTTTTTTTTCCTTAGCTTAAAAAGAATCTTTCTAGTGATCAATCCAGACAAAAAAAATGAAAAAGAAGACAAACAAAAATGAAAGAGAAAATGATTGAATTCGAAACTAATCACCACCATCCGTGGGGCCGCTTTAAAGCCCTGGTTATTAGGGTTTATCTGTAAGCTCTAAAAGTTTAGCTACTCTGTTTATCACAAAATCAAAAGCAAAGAAAGAGTTCATCATCCAGAGGAAGAACAGAAAGAAACTAAAACTAATTGACGACTCTGACAGACTTGATCTTCGGTAAACCCAAACCCAGCTCCGAGTCTTCGAGATGGAAGGGATGGCGTCACGATCTCTTTCCGGCTTTCGAATTAACTTTCGGTCCCGAACTTCAGGAATTCTTGGAATTTTGATTATAAAGTAGTTATGAGGTATTTTCAAGTATTTCTTTTTGGGGGGTTAAGTATTTTTACTTAACCCCAATTCAGTCGGTTTTGCCTGATATTTTTGCCCAAAATACCAAGGTATTTTCGCCAAAAAACTTGTGTAAAGGTTTGGGCTTCCGGGGGTGATTTCTCTTTTAATTTTCGTCTCGGTCGAAAAAATTAGGGTTTTTGGGGCCCAAAACTTCCCTTTATCGGCATCAGTCGATTTGGATATATTTTCGCCAAAATGCTAGGGTATTTTTTGGCAAAAAAACCTTTGTAAATCGAGGAGAAATTGTTTCGACTTGATTGGCTCCTTTGATCGAAATTTCCCGGGGGAAATTTCCCGGGTTCCAACGCCTTTGACAGTCCTTGGCTATTTTTTGACGGCCCAAAAAAAATGGTTAAAATAAAAACCCAGAAAACATCAAATAGCCCCAAACGGGGGAAGGTAAAAAAATGGCCGGTAGGGCAATCAATTGAAAAATTTTATTCTACCCTAAAAACCTGTCAAACAAAGAAATGTCGGTTAAATGGGGGATAAATCCGTTCAAAAAGGTGTCATCAAATCCCCACACTTAAGCTTTTGCTTGTCCTCAAGCAAACTGATAGAAAGCTCATGTTCTAAATGATAAGACGATTAAATTGGAGCCAATGAACCAATGAAATTTTTTGGGCTAATTCCTAGAGAAAAAAAAAATGAATGCTACGATTTGCCAGCAACCTGGGGCTCATGTAAACTCACACAAAAAGTAATTGTAACTAATTTTGTTTTAATTTGCCTGACCGACTAGACTCCTCACACAGGAATTATTTAGTACAATGGGAACTCTCACTCTCTGTGTTTAAGGACGTGTTTCTGCTCTCGGTCATTTTCTGTTACTGAATTCTGTCATAAGTTTGCATTTCGACCACATCTCACCACTGTGACAACACGAGTATCTAGTCAAGAAGGACTTCCCTGCTAGGACCGTAATGAATTCTACACTACTTGGGTTTATGATGCGATGGATGATGAGAATGTATGATGATGGCTTTGTGCGGTGTAGCTTTCGACTAACTTCCCTCGAATCTAGCCTATGGCTCCCTACCATCTAACCAGACATGGGTGGAATAGTGAACGCTCGTCCTATGATACCTCAAGGAACCTAGCACTTATTATTTTTCTTTACACGATTTTTCTTTTCTTTTGACTTCGTTCTTCCATTTGTAGGGAGAAGAACGTTTTATTGAACTAAAACTTTGAAACCTTTTCTGATTTTTCTTCTTTTCATTTTTTCCGAAGCTTGCTTCTTTTCCTTTTTCTAATAATTTTTTCTTTTGTGCTGATTTTCTTTTAGTTGCTAGAGGGGTTTACACGTCTGGACATAATAGCTAAGACCACCTGTTTAATGGCTATAGGCAGGTTACCACAAACCGACTTCCGGTAGGTCAATCTAGAACTACAACCACAGGGGATCAACGGGGAATGAAAGAATGGGAAATGGCTGTAATGTATATTGAACCGAAAGTACAGGCCAGCTCAAGGGTCTACACCTAATGGATTTTATCGTTAGGTAGGCTACCTGGCTTAGTAGCTGAATCTAGGTGCCCTTATCATTCTAGAACTCGTGTCATCGTGTGGTCTCGAGTAGGTCTCATGCAATTCTAACTCATTCAAGCAAACAGAAAACCACTCAGAAAGAATTGAAATTGCAAGTTACGTGCAATGGATCAAAAGCTCACAGTTGGTTTGCTAGTCGGATTTGGTCATTTTCATGCATCAAGGCTACAAATTACAAGTGTGATTTTAAAAATTCTGTTCTGACCAGGCAATTTAACATCAAAAATCAAGAACTGGCCTTTTCAATGCTGAGAGACTGGAATGGATCCGAGGCCCACAAAAACACAATCAAGGGCAATAAAGTTCATGAAAGGTTCTCTAGCTCCTACCCCCCCATTTAAACGATTGTGTCCTCACAGGACTAGAATTAGGTTCAGAGTGAGCGAAGAACCTGGCCCGAGAGGTTGGCGTAGGGGATGAGCACGGGTCCTCGGAGCGGGGGCCCGATCTACCAAAGCGGAGCAAAGGGAATCTCCCTACTGCCTACAAAACAAAAACAAATGAAACATAAAAAGGAAACCGGACAAGTGCCCCGGAATCCACACAGAAAAAAGTTGGATCGAAATCCGAAAATAATAAATAAAAAGAAGGGACAAGAAAGAGGATACAAACCTGATCACTGCTCGTCAGGCGCGTCGGGAGGTCGAAAGTGGAGGTGCTCGCCATCTGTGCCTCATACCGCCTGTCGGAGCGGCGCATATGTGCTGCGTAGTAGTCCATCTCGCCTCTTGAGTGGCTTGTCGGTGATGCGCCACTCCTGCAGTCGCTCATACAGCTCACCGATGTCCGCGGGGTGCGGTCGGTGCTGAGGGTGAGGCGCCGGGTATGGATCTGGGAATATATGGCGGCGACTGGTGCTGCTGCGGCTCAGCATCATCTTCTTCCTCCGACTCGTCCATATTGCTGGAGGGGGGGATCTGCTGCCACCTGGGGACTGAGGTCCACCCTCTAGGTCGTATTCGACCGCTAAATCTCCTCCAACGGTCCTAACTTGGCGTCGTGGAATGTGCGGGCCATATTCATGGCTGATGCCAAAGGAGATGATGAGTGACCTCCCAGGAGTGCGCAAGGTGGCGTCCGCCTCTTGGTCTTCTGGCGAAAGATGCGGGGCAAGCACCCATCCTGGGGGAAGAGGGTAGCTCTCCCGGATGGCTCGAAGAAGCATAAGCTCCCTCCTTGAGGATATGGTGGTGGTCCTTGTCTGGAATATAAAAGCGATCTACGCCAAACCATATGAATAAATTTAAAGAGAGGGTGAGAGAGAGACCCTTTAAATGGGGTTGTGCTCTGTGAGGCGACGCCAGGCACTCCAGTCATGTGGCTGCAGAGTGCGTGGTACTCCTCCTCGTCATCATCGTCGCCCCCGCCCAGGTGATGTCCATGATAGTGCTCGTAGGGGATGCCTAGATGAGCAGAAACTCATCATAGGTGAGCGTCCTGTATACTCCACCCAGATAGAAGGTAACAACCTTCTGGCCTTGCCTCCTCTTGTGTCGTCCAGATCAAAGGTCGCCCAGAACTCCTGGAGAGCGATGTTGGGAACTCGGAAGCCATGGTGGTCAGCTTAGGAGGCCGGCCGGCGCCAGGGCGTCGTGCACGTTCCGGTGGTAGTCCTCGTCGTGCTCGAGGGGGGACTCCATGGAAAGGGGCGTACATCAGCTCCCCCGAACATGCTCGATCTTCTGGAAGCACTCGAAGTAGAAATCAGGTAGACGAGCGATAGTGCGATGGTATCCAGCTCGGCGAGGTAATGCTGGAGGAGGGCCCTGAACAGCGGGTGTGACGGGAGGGGGGATCTAGAGCTCGAGGCGGCATCAAGTCGGCCTTAGTCCTGCGCTCATAAGTGGTGTTCCTAAAACCCAGAATGAAACCAGATTAGTCAAACTAAAACCTACCCCACACTTAGTAGAAAAACTCAATTTCACAAAAAAATGAGGAAAACCGAGGGGGGGTAAGAAAAGTATAGAAAACCGGTAATCCAGAAAATAAAAATTCATGCTTAGGAACACCCAGAATTGGATTAGCACAATCAGAGTTCAAAAAGTCAAAACCGACTTTCGAAAAGTAACATCATAAATTTTTGAACCTAATCATGGCAAGCTATCACAAAGCGGAGAAGACGGTCTTTTTTGATCTCAGATGGCAAACAAATAATCTGAAGGAAAATGAAACATAAGGCAGCCAAATGTCAAAAACAGTCGTGGTCAAACTGACTTTTTCCCCAAAGTCAACATCCAAAAAATAAATTCTTATGCATAGCAACACATGTCAAATGTATGGAATTTAAGCACGATCCCCCCTAAGCATCTAAAACAGTTCAACAATTTCAGCAAACCTAGTTCACACGAAATCGTCGGCCGCAAATCGAGGCAATCTAAAAAAGTAACAAAAGTCAAAAAGTCAACCCAACGAAATTCAGCAATCAATATGTAAAAAGTTCGTAATGAAAAGTTCTACAACTTCCCTTGAAGCCATGGATGCAAAAAACCAAAAGGTTTGGGGAGAAATCGGTGAAAATGAAGATTTTTGGGTTTGGGTGAATAGAGTGTAGAGCTCCGTTCAAAGTTCTGGTCTCGGTTTGATGGGAAAATGGGAGGGGACGGGGGGCGGCGGTGGTCGGCGACAACGATGGGCGGGGGCAAAAATAATTGGTGCGTCGGGGTTTTCGAAAACAGGAGGGGGGAGGTTTTGTTTTGTTTTGAAATTTTCGGAAATAAAAAGTGGGGAGAGAGGGAAGTGTGACCGGATTTTTAAAGGGAAAAGGTCGAAATTTCCCTTTGTATTTTCGGCGAAAATAAGTGCAAGTTTTCGCCGAAAGTTTACTTAAAATCATTGCCGGTTTTCAAATGAATTTTTCTCCAAAAACTTTAAATCTTTTCCCCGAAAATTGAAACAGAGATGTTTGGAAAACCGGTGAAATTTAAAAGGGTTTTTTTGTCGAAAGTAGGGGTGCATTTTCGTCGAAAATTTTAAAACTGCACGATTGAAAATATTTTTGAAATCCGGAAACTTCAGAAAATCAAAATTAAACCCACAAAAATCGGAAACCTCAAAAAACTTGCAAACGAACAGAACACGTTTTCACACGAAAAATAAAAATCAAAAAACGACACTTTTGGCCCCCCCAAACGACTTAAAACATAAGATTGACAAAAATGAAAAAAATTGACTCCAGCCTGTGTTGCCTCCCACAAGCCTCTTTATTAACGCCCTTTTAGCTGGCGATACCTGGACGGTATTAGGGAACCCCAACTCAGATTCCCCTTTAAATTCTAGCATCGGAGTTCAAAAAGTAAAAACTTGGGGCTTCTCCGGTGAGCATGAATTTCTTCCCGTTCACTTTTAAGGCTTAGTAGTCCCCGGGAGGTGGTGGGTGATCTTGAATGGCCCGAACAGTTCTGTAAGGGTCATTTCTAAAAGGAAACAGGGGTTTTGGAAGAAAACGTGGGCTCCTTCTTTTTTTTAATCTGGGTTGATTTCCCCGGATTGGGGGATCGTCAGTTTTTCCCTTAGGAGATGTTTTCGGCTTCTCCTCCTCTTGTTCCGGCGCGGTTTTCGGAATGAATTGGTGGTGTAGCTGTCGGTGGAAGGTGGGGAGTTTTTTGGCCCCAAAACCATTTGGTTTGCTTCTTCTTTGATTTTTTCCCCTTGACCTCCCCGACTCCTTGTTGGTGGTTTAAAAGAGGCTTGGTTTTTTCTTTGAGGTTTTGGGGAACAGGTTTTTGTTTTGCTTGATAAACCCATCCGCACCTGCAGTGGGGAAAAGTTAGGGGCACTAGAAGGATTTTTGTAACGGGGGTTTACCGGGGTCAACTCCAGGTTTCAACAGTAAGCAAACATTCTTCATTCAAAGGCTTATATTTCATTCTGTCTTTAAGGGGGAACGTTTTCGTGTCTTTACCAACCCACAAAGTCAAAGAACCATTTTGGGCGTTAATATTCTTCCATAGTAGCCCTGAAAGGTCATCCCATGGAATGGTAGAATATCCTTATAGTGTCAAAGATCACTAGTAGCAAGAAAGTGAAAGGACCAATTTAGTAACAACGTCTTTTTTTTCCTTAGGGTTTTAAGTGTCAATCAGCCAAAAAACAAGTGCATACTAGGCGGTTCAAATTCTCCCAGGTTCAATTTTTCAAACAGGCTCATAGGCATAACTTAACAGCGCGCCAAGATCAACCAAACAAGTTCAATCTCAACATCATTAATTCAAGAGGTAAAGTGAAAGAAACCCGGGTCAGAACATTAGTGGATAGGAGAGGAAGTTTTTTGATACGAGCGTCAGGGTATCCTTCCTTTTTCCCTTCATGCCCTTCTCGATCCTTCCATTTGGCAGCAATGCTCTCGGAAAAGGAGGGTTTGCGTATGGTGCAAAAGGGGGTCATCCTCCTTAGGGGCCTTTCTGTTCTTCTCTTCCTCTTTGGGTTCAGCGATTGCGCAAAATAGAACAAGCATCAGAGATAAACTTTTAAATTTTGAGCGGTTCCATCTTGGCTTTCTCCTTTTTCGGTTCGGCTCTGTTGGTCGGAAGTTGGCCAAAAAGGGCGAGAGAGTCAGCTGTTGGATTTGTTCAGGTTGCTAAATTTTTTGCCCGGGAGCTATCTGTTCTTTATTGGCAGAGCTTGGGTTTGCAATGTCTGTCTGAGTTTGGGGTGATCTGACTAAGCTTCTTGCCAGGTCACTGACGTGTTTTCCTTCTGGTACTGCTGCCCCGGATAGGTATTGTTCAAATATTGTTCTGGCGATTGCCCGGAGCAGTTCCCTGTTGCCCGGATTGATGCGGGGCTGGTAGACACCTGTGGAGTGGTTGGCTTCTGATTGAGCTGGTCCCCTGGGCGGTTATTTGGTTCTGGTTTGGTTGGCGCCCTTATTTTTAGGGGGGTCTGTCTTGATAGTTCCCTTGTTCCTGAAGTTGCGGTAGCCAGCATAACCATTCTGATTATTAACGAAGCCTTGTTGAACGAAGCTTACCTCTTCGGTGGACCAGACTTCTGTCTTCCCAAAAATTCTGGGCAACGACCTCCATTAGTGTGCCAAGCTCCACACCATTCGCAATCAGCAACGTAGACAGAGGTGCTGGCGGTTTGATGGGTGTGGTAGACTTCTTCAAATGCTTCTCTACTTCTGCCTTGATAGCTCTTTGAGATCTAGCTTGCTCCTTGATCCTTCAGATTGTCGTTCCCAGTTCCTTGACTTGGAAGCACAGTTGCAAAGTGAAGAAGAGCAGCTTCAGGTGTAAGTGTAGTGCAATCTCCTTCAGCTAGAGAATTGACCCACTTGGCAGATTTTCTCGAAGTCCTCGAGCAAAGTTTTTCAGCTAACTGCCTCTGCTCGAATCAATGATGAGGGCAGTTGTAGAGAAGTTCTTGGAATCGATTCCAAGTATCATATAAGCTTTCCCCTTCTTTCTGGGAGAATTTGGAAATGTTGTCCTTGATGGCTGTTGTTCTGGCTGGAGGGAAGTATTCTTCATGAAGTCCTGAGCCAGAGTATCCCAATTAGTGTAATATCCAGGTGGTTTGCCAGTAAGCCACCTCTTAGCACGCCTTTCAGAGAGAACGGGAAAGCTGTCAAAACAAAGAGTATTTTTGTCGAGGTTTCCGTTCTTAAAAGTGTGCAGAGATCAAGGAAGTCTGCAAGATGAGTGCACGGATTGTCTAGGGGCCTGCCTTCAAACTGTAGATCCCTAGAGATCATAGTCAAGAATGGAATCTTGATCTCATAGTCAGGGTCTCCTTCAATGCGCGGAACGGCAATGGCAGATCAAACGCTTGTCGCGCTCGGCTTGTTGTAATCGGCTAGACTTTTCTATGCAGGCGACGGTGGTGGTGGATTTCTGCCTGGTGGTGGTGGTGGTAATTGATCAGCCATGATAGGAGATGGAGGAGGTGAAAGTGACTCGGTGTATGAGACGGATGTAGGTGACGGTAATGGTGAAGATGAGGGACTCTCCTTCAGTTCCTCAATCTTAATCGGAGTGACGGGTGGAGGCGGATTGATTCTTCTTCTCCTTGAAATCTGCGATTGTCGAGGTGGAGCAGAACTGCCTGGTCTCTCTATACTCTTAGCCTTGTCGGTTTGAGAGCGAGTCCAAGGGCGGCGATGCATACACCTGTAAACAACCTACAAATAACAAAAACAACAAAAACCAGTGTAAAATCGAAGTGGGTGGAAAAATGAAAGATGGAAAATAGAAGAATAAATTGCCAGTTCTTCTTTCAAACAATCAAAAGAAGTCCCCGGCAACGGCGCCAATTTGGTGAACGTCAGTCGTTGTGATGCGTTCAACCAAATAACTAACAAAGCTAACAAGCTAGGGTAGATCGTATTCCACGGGCCTTCTGTGATTGACTACTCCAAAAACTAGCAAAATACTCGAATGTAAACACTTCGTGCGTGGTGTGAATTCCCCGACTTCTAATTCTAAGAAATGCAGAGAAATTTAAAAAATTTAAACTAAAGCAGATTAGAAAATTTGGGTTGGAAAACAAAGATGACAAACGAACTTAGACTTTGAATCCCCCTTCGTTCCCCAAAGCATTGGGCAATCAACATATCAGCGGATTTCGATTCTCATTCAATCAATTACTAAGACACCACCATAACTCCTTACCCCTTTGGTTTAAGACCGGCGAACGTTCGCTCATCGTTCTAGCTACCAAGATTAATTAGTCGCCCGGGTACGGTCGCCTCTCGCAATGACTTAACTTAACTGGTGCAAATTCTAATGATTAATGAGTTACTCTTGCAGTGGATTAACCCTAACCGGTTCCTACGAAAGGCACGCTCCAATTATAAGGTTAATTGTTCAATTCGATGTTCTAAAATAAGGCAGCATTCGCTTCTATCCTTAGCTTAACAAGAATCTAATCTAGGTGATCAATCCAGACAAGAAACATGAACAAACATGAAAGAGAAACTGCTTGAACTTCGAATCTAATCACCGCCGATCCGTGACCGCTTTAAAGCCCTGGGTCACTTAGGGTTCATCTAGTCTAAGCTCTAAGAGTTTAGCTACTCATGTTTATCACAAAAGAATCAAAAGCAAAGAAAGAGTTCATCATCCAGAGGAAGAACAGAAAAGAATCTAAAAAACCTAATTAAGATGACTCTGACAGACTTCGATCTTCGATAAAACCGCAATCCTAGCTTCTAGTCTTTGAGATGGAAGGGATGGCGTCACGATCTCTTTCCGGCTCTTCGAACTCTAACTCTTCGCTCCAGAACTTCAGCAAAATTCTTGGAAATGTGATTATGAAAGTATGTTATGAGGTATTATCAAGTATCTTCTTTATTGGGCCGCCGGTTAAGTATTTATACTTAACCCTAATTCAGCCGGATTTGCCTGATATTTTTGCCGAAAATACCAGGTATTTTCGCCAAAATCTTCGTGTAAATGGATGGTCTTCCGGCTGATTTCTCCTGTAATTTTTGTCTAGGTCGAAAATTTAGGGTTTTCGGCCGAAAACTTCCTTCAGTCGGCATCAGTCGATTTGTGCTGATATTTTCGCCGAAAATGCTAGGGTATTTTCGGCAAAAATTCCTTTGTAAATCGGGGCAGAAAATGTTTCGACTTGATTGGCTCCTTTGATCGATTCCGGTGCAATTCCTCGAGGTTCCAACGCCTTAGACACGTCTTTGGCTACTTTATTTGACGGCAAAAACCTGTGCTAACATAAAACACTAGAAAACCATCAAATAGACCCGAAACGGGCCAAGGTAACAAAAATCGCACGGGATAGGGCAATCGTTTTAATATTCTTTATTCTACCCTAAAAACCATTTTTAAAGCAAAGAAATGTCGCTTAAACGAGGCGAAAATACGTCAAATCAAGTGTCATCATCCCGTTAAGATATGCACAATGAGAACTCCCAAATTTTTGGGAACGCCTTGGTGTAAAGGGGAGTTACATTTCCACAGTAAATAACTTGCCCCTAAAAACTCGTTACATTTTATTTGAATGCCTTGGTACGGGGGAGTTGTTTCCCTTTGATAAAGAAGAGTCAGGGAATTTTTGGGGAAATTCCCCTTGTTATGGAAGTTTCGCTTCCCCTACGGTGAAGGAGAGTTTTATCGAAAAACTCCCGGTATTAAAACAGAACATATTGGTTGTGGGAATTGTTTTACCTTCTTTTAAAAGAAGTGTTTATTGGGAAAACCGAGGGAAAAATTTTGGGATGCTTTTGGTACAGGGGAGTTCGTTACCCTACTTTAAAAAGAGATTTTACCAATATGATTGCTTTAAGGAACGTCTAGGTACATTGGAGTTTGTTTCCCTCTAGATAAAGAAACTGCATGGAAACTTATGTCATATTTCTGAACCCTTGGTTCAGGGTTATGTTTCCTCTATAATAAAATTTTGAGACTTGTAGTATATAGGGAACCCCTTCGTGCGTGGGAATTTCCCTTCCTCTTGTTTAAAGTGCACATCGAAAACTTGATTATTTTAGAAGGCCGTTGTAAGGATACGACCTACTGTAAAGAAGAGTTTAATTTAGAACTCGTTACATTTTCAGATGCCTTGGTCGTGGGAGAAATTTTCACCTAGATAAAGTGACTGTTCATGGCATATTTGGGATGCCTGTTTGGGCTTTAAATTTCCTACGGTGAAAGGGAGAAAATTGTTGCAAACTCCGGTTTTTAGGAACTCATGGTGGTGTGGGAATTACCCTTCCCTTTGGGTTAAGAAGTGTTCATAGAGAACCCTTGACATCTTGGGGATCGCTTTGAAATAGTGGAGATACACCTTCCTCATTAAAAATCATTTCACAAAACTTGTTACATTTTCATAAGTTTGGTACGTCGGAAAAAGTTTCCCTTAGTAAAGAAAGAGAATTTGGTAATCCTGGATATACTTAATGCCTTGGTGCAAGGGATTACGCTTCTTAGGGTTAAATAGGAGTTTCATGGAATTCGAAGTATTTTAAGTAACTCCTTCGTAGTGGGGGAATTGCCTTCCTCCCGTTAAGATATGCACAAGAGAACTCCTGACTTTTTTAGGGAAGGCCTTGTCGTAAAGGAGTTACGAATTTCCTAACGGTAAATGAGACTTCACCTAGAACTCGTTATATTTTATTGAATGTCTTGGTACGTGGAGTTGTTTCCCTTTAGTTTAAAGAGAGGTTCATGGAATATTTGGGAATTCCCCTTATTGATGGAAGTTTCCCCTTCCCTACGGTGAAGGAGAGTTTATCGCAAACTCGCGGTATTATACAGAACTCAATAGTGAGTGGGAATTGTTTTTGCCTTCGTTTAAGAAGGGTTCATCGGAACCTGATGACATTTTAGGGATCGCTTTGGTTTATAGAGGATTTTTTTGTTACCCTACTTTTAAAGAGATTTTACCAAAAAACTCATTACATTTTAGGGAACGTCTTGGTACTTGGAGTTTTGTTTCCCTCTAGATAAAGAAACTGCATTGGTAACTTATGTCATATTTTGAATGCCTTGGTTTCACGGGAGTTATGCTTTCCTACTATAAATAAACTTTGAAGGAACTGTAGTATATTAGGGAACTCCTTCGTGCGTGGGAATTAGCCTTCCCCCCCGTTAAGACATGCACATAAAAAACATGCATTATTTTAGAGAAGGCCTTGTTGTAAAGGAGTTAATTTCTTACAGAAAAGGGAGACTTTACCTAGAACTCGTTACATTTTACGGAAAGCCTTGGTACGTGGGAGTAATGTTTCACTCTAGATAAAGTGAGTGCTCATGGCATATTTGGGGATGCCCTTGTTTATGGGCGTTACGCTCCCCTTCGGTGAAGGGGAGATTTTGTTGCAAACTCGCGGTATTATATGGAAACTCATTGGTGTGTGGGAATTAGCCTAACCTTCGGTTAAGAAGTGTTTCATGAGAACCCTCGAATCTTAGGGATTGCTTTGAAATAGTGGAGATACACCTTCCTACTTAAAAATCATTTGACCAATAACTCGTTACTTTTTTCATAACATCTTTGTACGTCGGAATAATATTTCCCTCTAGATAAATAAAAGAATTGGTAACTCCTGGCATATTACTGAATGCCTTGGTGCACGGGAGTTACACTTTATACTATTAATAGAGTTTCATGGAATTTGAAGTATTTTAAGTAACTCTTTCGTGAGTGGGAATTAGCCTTTCCCTCCCTTAAGATATGCACAATGAGAACCCCCGAATTTTTTTAGGGAAGGCCCTTGTTGTAAAGGAGTTACGATTTCCTACGGTAAATGGGGACTTCACCTAGAACTCGCTATATTTTATTGAATGCCTTGGTTTGTGGGGTTGTTTCCCTTTAGATAAAAAGAGTGTTCATGGGATTTTGGGGGGAAATTTCCCCTTTTGTTGATGGAAGTCTTCGCTTCCCTATGGTGAAGGGAGTTTATAAAAAAAACTCGCGGTATTTTACAGAACTCATTGGTGAGTGGGAATTATTTTTTACCTTGGGTTAAGAAGGTTCATCGGGAACTGATGACTTTTTTAGGGATCGCTTGGTTAGGGGAAACTTACGTTTTCCTACATTAAAGGAGATTTTCCCAAATTTAACTCTTTAAACATTTGGGAACGTCTTGGAACTTGGGTAATGTTTCCCTCTAGATAAAAAACCCTGCTTTTGGTAACTTATGTCATATTTGTGAAGCCTTTGTTAAAATGGTGTTACGTTTTCCCTACTAATAATAAAACTTGGAAGGAACTTGTAGTATTATAGGGAACCCCTTCGTGCGTGGGAATTAGCCTTTCTACCCGTTAAGAATTGCACATCGAAAACTTGCATTATTTTAGAGAAGTCATTGGTGTAAAGGAGTTACAATTTCCACAGTAAAGGAAAATTTACCGAATTCGTTACTTTATACGGAATGCCTTGATACGTGGGAGTTATTATTTCACTCTAAAATTTAAGCGAAGTGTTCAGGGGAATTTTTTGGGAAATTTTGCCCTTGTTTATGGGGGTTACGATTCCATACGAGGAAGGGGAGTTTGTTGCAAACTCGGGGTATTATATGGAAACTCATGTGGTGTGTGGGAATTAGCCTTACCTTCGGTATACAAGTGATTCATTGAGAACCCTCGACATCTTAGGGATGCTTTGAAATAGTGGGATACGCCTTCCTACTTTAACAAACATTTCACCAATAACTCTATTACATTTTCAGTAACGGCTTTTTTATACGTTGGAGTAATGTTTCCCTCTAGATAAAAAAGAGAATGCTAACTCCTGGCATTTACTGAATGCACTTGGTGGCACGCGAGTTACACTTCTTATACTATTAATATGAGTTTCATGAAATTTGAAGTATTTTAAGTAACTCTTTTGTGAGTGGGAATTAGCCTTCCCTCCGTTAAGATGTGCACAATGAGAACTCCGAGATTTTGGGTAAGGCCTTGGTTGTAAAGGAGTTACGATGTCCTACGTAAAGTGAGACTTCACCTAGAACTCGTTACATTTTATTAATGCCTTGGTACGTGGGAGTTGTTTCCCTTTAGATAAGAGAGAGTTCATGGGATATTTGGGAATTCCGTTGTTCAGGGAAAGTTTCGCTTCCGTAGGGGTTGAAGGGAGTTTATCGCAAACTCCTGGTATTAAAACGCACACATTGGTTTGGGGGAATTAGTGTTTAAGAAGTGTTTTTAGGGATCGCTTTGGTACGAGGAGTTTCGTTATCTACTTTAAAGGAGATTTTACCAATAAACTGATTGTATATTAGGGAACCTCTTGGTACATTGGAGTTATGTTTCCCTCTAGATAAGAAAGTGCATTGGTAATTATATCATATTTGTTAATGCCTTGGTTCACGGGAGTTATGCTTTCAACAAATAAATAAAAACTTAGAAGGAACTTGTAGTATTATAGGGAACCCCTTTGTGCGTGGGAATTAGCCTTCCCTCCGTTAAAAAGGGGTGCACATCAAAAACTTGCATTATTTTAGAAAAGGCCTTGTTGAAAAGGAGTTAACGTTTTCCCTTTCAGTAAAGGAGAGTTTACCTAAAAACTCGTTACATTTTACGGAATGCCTTGGTACGTGGGATAATTTTTCATCTGGGTATGGGTGAGTGTTCATGGCCCATTTTTTTGGGGGGATGCCCTTGTTTATGGGCGGTTACGCTTCCGTACTTTTAAAGGGGAGTTTGTTGCAAACTGGGGGGCGGAATTATATGGAACTATTGGTGTGTGGGAATTAGCCTTACCTTCATTTAAAGGGAAGTGTTCATAGAGAACCCTTACATCTTGGGGAAATAAATTTTTAATTAGTGGGATACACCTTCCTACATTAAAAAAATCATTTCACCAATAATCGTTACTTTTTTCATAACGTCTTGGTACGTCGGTTTTAATGTTTCCCTCTAGATAAAGAAAGAGAATTAGAAAACTCCTGGCTATTACTGAATCCTTGGTACACGGGAGTTTACGCTTTATACTGTTAATAAAAGGGTTTCATGGAATTTGAAGTATTTTAAGAAACCCTTCGTAAAGGGGGGGGGAAATTGGGCCTTCCCTCCGTTAAGATATGCACAATGAAAAAACCCCGACTTTTTGGGGGGAAAGGGCCCCTTGCTGTAAAGGAGTTACGATTTCCTAAACGGAAAATTTGAAACTGCACCTAGAACTCGTTATTATTTTATTGAATGTTTTGGGTACGTGGGAGTTTGTTTCCCTTTAGAAAAAGAGAGGTGTTCATGGGATTTTTGGGGAAATTCCCCTTTGGTTGAGGGTTTGTTTGCTTCCCCTACGGTGAAGGAGAGATTATCACAAACTCGCGGTATTTATCCCAGAACTAAATTGGTGAGTGGGAATTAGTTTACCTCCTTTAAGAAGTGTTCTTGGGAATCTGATGACATTTTAGGGATCAGCTTTGGTATAGAGGAGTTAACGTTTTTTCCTACATTAAAGGAGGGATATTTCCCCTTTCACCCCAAACTCATTACATTTTAGGGAACGTCTTGGTACATTGGAGTTATGTTTCCCTCTAGATAAATTTAAACTGCATTGGGAACGGGTTTTGGGACATTGGGTTAAAATTAGGAATATTTGTAAATCCCCCGCCTTCAACCAAACGGTTTGGAAAGTCAAGATCGGTTAAAAGACTTTTTTGGGGGGGACTTTTGGAAAACAAATTTCTCTAAGCTCCCCCTTTAGTTTTGGGGGTTTTTTTTTTTTTTTTTTTCATTCGGGTTTTAAAATTGGGGGGAAAGGAAGAGGGGAACGGTTGATGCACCAAAAAAATTTCCGATTTTGGGCCCCCCGGGAAATGCGCAGGGGCACTTTTTCAATTAATTCAGCCAAAATTTTGGCGGGAAAATTCAAAATTGTGCCCCTTTTTTGGGGGTTTTTTAAAAAGTGCGCCGGGCGCACTTTTTAACATACCAGGCGCACTTTTCGTGCATAAAGGACGGATTTGCACAGGGAAAATTTATAAAATTCTTTACCCTTTCTCTCTCCCCGAAAAGCCATTGAAGAACCTTTGTGCGAGCAATCTTCGGGAAGGGTGATTCCGGGAGCTGTGAGGTCGGAATTGAGTTCCGTTTGTTGTATGGATTCGTAGCAAAAAGGGAGAAGAGATCGCTAACATCCATTTTGGGTTTCTGGGTGTAGGTCAGGGTGGCAGTAAGGAAGGGTAAGCTCGGTTTGGTGGTTGGAATCGGTTTCTGGGGAACTAGAAGACGTTAGAAACCTCGTCCCTTTTATTTCAGGGGGGGAGGGTTAGCATTGTGTAAGTAGTTTGGACAGCATGAGGGAGTTCAATTGGACTGTAGAACAAAACCTAGGTTATGCATGAAAATGATAGGTTTAAAAAGGGGATAAATTGTTCTTTTGAATGTACTTGATTGCTATTGGGGTGATTGCCTGGTTGATTGTTGTTGTTGATTGCTATGGTTGGGGTTTGGGTGTGAACTGAAGTGAATTAAGTAATGAATTGACATAGAAATGAGAATTAGGATGGTTGGGAAATGAGTGCGGGTGCTATGATATTATGAATCGCTGGTTGTGGATGCAGGAGAGTTGCCCTGCCAATGTGGGGTCGCTCTGAATAAGAGGAACAAGTGGGTGACCCCTAGACTCATGACATGGTTTCCCCTGTACTTGCAGGTGGGGGAGGCCGGTGAGCTAGCCGGTTATCCTATTGATTGTGATGTGTGTGCTGTGAACATGACAAGGGGCATGGAGGACGAGATGTGTTGTGAACTATGGACTATGAATGTGATGTGGCTGATTTGTGTTGTATGTTGGTAGTAGATGTGATGTATGAGTTGAGAATGTGATGTGAGAATTGTATGTTGGAAATAGAACCGGAAGGAGCCCACACTACCCCACCCGAGGTACTGGTTGTTGAGTCTGATCCATTGGGGTGGATCCCCTTGACATGGGTGTCAAGGGATGTGATGAGATTGATGACGAGATTGATGATGATGATGATGGTTAATGAGAACGCGTTCCCCATGCGGTAGGGGAGCGCGAGGACTTCCCATGCGGTAGGGAAGTGCGTCGGCCGGCGGCGGTGGTGGTGTGGATAACTCCTTGGCACCTAATAACTCACCTAGATAATTGAATGTGAATGTTTGTGTGCTTGTGGTTGTGGTAGTGACTTGGTTGATGGATGTGATGTGATGATGCTGTGTGTGTGCCGTGGATTGATGTATTAATTCTGGGTGATTCTATTGTTATGAATTGTGCTTGAGAACAAGAACTGACCAACGTGATCACCTAGACTGCTTTTAGGGAATTAAAATATGGAAAGGGGGGTTGGGTTTGGTTCCATTGTTGGATGTCTTGTGCGGAGTTGGGACCGCTCCATAGAGTAGGACAACGTGTAGGTAGGCCCAGTGGGTTCACTCAATTTCAATAGGAAATTGATCGCTTTCCCCTTTCAGGATCTCGTGGCTAGTAGAGGTGGCTGAGGAGTTTGAGTTCGAGGTTGATTTCGTGAAGTTTTGGACGGAAGCCGTGAGGTGAAGACTGGGATTACGTGGAGTTGACTTTTCTGTTCATTTCAGTTGACTATGAGATTTTGGGGGTTTTATGTACTTTCTGATTTATGTTGGATTGGAGGATTTATGATGGTTTGGATTGTACTCGGATTTCAGTTTCGCGTTTCTATGGAGGCCTTCCATGTTTTTACTGTCTTTTGATCACCGCCAATTTCCCTGTTTTACCCTTGATTTTACTCGGTAGAACCTGGGACCGGCTCAACCACGGGTTTACTTGGGTTGATTCGGAACGGGTGTTACAAATGGTATCAGAGCCTGGTTTGTCGCTGCTGTACTGGTTGATTATCTTCTCTCTTTGGGGAGTAAGTAACCTCTTTGGGAGGGAGGATGAGACATCGGTACGGGACCGACATTCCAAGGGTTTTTGTCAAACTATTTTAAATGGGTGGGATGTTTTGAAATCAAGTGGTGAATTGAGTTGTTTGAAGTTTCTTGAGCGGTCAACTGAAATGTTCAATGTCCTCCTGTAGTGAATCCAGTCAAGCAAGGGAAGTAGGTCCACTGGGAACTCAGGTTTTGGAGGAGGAGCTCCTAGGTTTCAGCCGAGTCTGTTGAAGGGATGGAATTTTGGGGAGTTCATTGGGGAAGCAGCTGATCCTGAGGTGGCAGAGCAGTATGTGAGTACAAGTTCCTGCAAATGGAACTTGAGGAGGGTTGAAGGTGCAAGCAATGACTTTTCTGCTTAAGGGGCATGCACTGAATTGGTGGAGGTTGATGCCACAGAGTCGAGTGGTTCCGCCAGAGATGGAGTTGGATGAGTTTGTGGAGGTGTTTCGTGATCAGTTTTGCCCGGACCTTTGGCGTGAGGAGAAAGCCAAGGAGTTCATGAGTTTGGAGCAAGGGGAGAAGTCCGTTCTGGCATATTACATAGAGTTCACTTCTCTCTCTAAGTGGTATGATGAGCGGGCCAACCGGGAGAGGAAGCTCATTAACAAGTTCAAGAATGGGTTGAGAGTGGAGATTCAGGAGGAGTCACCACCACTGATATGGGGAGTTTAGTGTCGGTTAAGGTGGCGGCGCTAGAGAGGGAGAGGTTGGAGAACCGAAAGAGGGAAGAGAAGAAGAGGAAGGCAACTGCCCCGCCTACTCAGTCTGCCATTCACAGTTACCCAGCGAAGAGAACTCAGACTTCCTTTTCTGGGTTCAGGGGCAGCCAGTCAATGCCGACGAGGGGTACGATGACTTGTTTCACTTGTGGCCGACCAGGTCATAAGAGTGTGGCTTGCTCTGCTCGTACTAGTGGCACAGTCCGTTCGGGAGGAGCCCCATCCGGGTTACCACTATGTGACAAATGTGGGAAGCGTCACTTCGGAGTTTGCCATCTGTTGGCAGGTGTGACCTGTTACACTTGTGGGCAGTGCGGACATAGGAGTCTGAACTGTCCAACCAAGAGAGCTACCCCAACTCAGTCTGTGGGATCGGTGCAGGGCCCTAGAGCTCCGTCTAGGAGTTACGGAGGGAGAGGAGGAGGCAGCTTTGGTAGGGGTGCTGGACGAGGGACGGGAGCTAATGCCACACCTGTTGGAGCTGGAGGGGAGCAAGGGAGGCTTTATGCTCTTACCAGGGGTGCGGCAGAGAATGCGAACGACGTGGTGACTGGTATGATCTCGATCTTGGGCCTTTCAGTTTATGCCTTGTTTGATTCGGGGTCAACCCATTCCTTTGTATCTGAGAAATGTTTGAGTAGTTTAGGTGTTGTAGTTAGTAGTTTGGGTGTTAGTTGGGCGTCAGAACTCCTTTGGGGACTTCTGTTCGGGTGGATAGAGTGTGTAGAGGGTGTAAAGTGTTAGTGGGAGGTGTAGAGTTCTTGGCTGATTTGGTGGTGCTTCCTTTCAATGAATTTGACGTTATCCTCGGCATGGATTGGTTGCTAGGCATGGGGCTTTGCTTGATTGTCAGAAGAAGGAGGTGTTGCTTCAGGTGGGAGGTGTCGGCCAGGTGGTGTTCAAGGGTGTTAGGAAGAGGGAGTCCGCACCTATGGGAGTAATTTCAGCAATGCAAGTTTTTTCTCTGATTCAAGAAGGGTGTGAGGCTTTGTTGGTGCAAGTGTCAGTTGAACGGAATGAGGAGTTGGAGAAGGTACCTGTAGCTCGGGAGTTCCAGATGTGTTTGGGGAACTACCTGGGGCACAGATCAAGCGTGAGGTGGAGTTCAATATAGAGTTGGTCCCTGGAACTGCTCCAATCTCTATTCCACCTTATCGCATGGCACCGGCGGAGTTAAAGGAGTTGAAGGAGCAATTGCAGGAGCTCTTGGATAAGGGGTTCATCCGCCCAAGTGTATCACCGTGGGGGGCACCGGTGTTGTTTGTGAAGAAGAAGGATGGGTCGATGCGGATGTGTATTGACTATAGGCGGTTGAACAAGGCGACGATCAAGAATCGTTTACCCACTTCCAAGGATAGACGATCTCTTCGATCAATTGCAAGGGCTGAAGTGTTCTCGAAGATAGACTTGAGGTCGGGTTATCACCAGTTGAAGGTGGAGGAAAGATCGGTGCCAATGACAGCCTTTAGGACCCGCTATGGACACTATGAGTTTCTGGTGATGCCGTTTGGTCTCACCAATGCTCCGCCGCGTTCATGGCTCTCATGAACAAGGTCTTCCACGAATATTTGGATAAGTTCGTGATAGTGTTCATCGATGATATCCTCATTTATTCTAAGACTAGGAAGGAGCATGAGGAGCACTTGAGGATTGTTTTTCATAGGCTGAGGGAGCAGCAACTATTTGCCAAGTGCTCGAAGTGTGCCTTTTGGTTGGAAGAAGTATTGTTTCTTGGGCATGTGGTTTCTAAAAGAGGCGTGGAGGTTGACCCAAAGAAGATTGAAGCGGTGGTTAATTGGTCTCCACCTAAGGATGTGTCGCAACTGAGGAGCTTCTTGGGGTTAGCTGGTTACTACCGAAGGTTTGTAGAGGGGTTCTCTACCATAGCGTCTCCTCTACATAAGTTGTTGAGGAAGGAGTCGAAGTATGAGTGGAGCGAGGAATGTCAGAGGAGCTTTGAGGAGTTGAAGAAGAAGTTGACTTCAGCTCCGGTGTTGACTTTGCCAGTAGAAGGTGGAGAGTATGTGGTGTTTAGTGATGCGTCTTTGCAAGGATTGGGCTGTGTGTTGATTCAGAATGGGAAGGTTGTCGCTTATGCCTCCCGACAGCTTAGGGTGCATGAGGTGAACTACCCAACCCATGATTTGGAGTTAGCTGCAGTGGTGTTCGCCTTGAAGTTGTGGAGGCATTATTTGTATGGTGAGACGTTTAAGATCATGACCGATCACAAGAGTCTTAAGCACCTTATGGATCAAAGGAGCTGAATGGTAGGCAACGGCGTTGGGTGGAGTCTTGAAGGATTATGACTGTACCATTGACTACCATCCTGGTAAAGCTAATGTGGTTGCGGATGCTTTAAGTCGAAAGGAGTTGGTGGATCTTAGAGCTTTAAGGGTAGAGATGCAGTTAGATGATGTGGGAAGTTTGTTTGCCAAGCTCAACATTAGGCCTATGCTGAATGATAGGATTGGTGAGGAGCAGCTCAAGGATGCTACTCTGGTGGCTATTCGAGGGGAAGTTGAAAAAGGCATGGATAATGGATTTGAGGTAGTTGGCGGATTGTTTAAATGCAAGGGTCGAGTGTGCGTGCCGGAAGTAGAGGAATTGAGGAAGGGGATTTTGGAGGAGGCTCATTCCTCGATGTATGCTATGCATCCCGGGATGACAAAGATGTACAATGACCTGAAGTTAAGTTTTGGTGGCCAGGAATGAAGAAGGTTGTGGCTCGTTATGTGGCGACTTGTTTGGTTTGTCAGAAGGCTAAGGCGGAGCAAGAGCTCCGGGTGGGTTACTTCAGTCCCTACCTATTCCGGAGTGGAAGTTTGCGGACATCACCATGGACTTTGTATCGGGTTTTCCGCCGACTAGAGAGGGGAAGGATGCCGTGTGGGTAATAGTCGATCGTTTGACGAAAGTTGCACATTTCGTACCCATTCGGTTTAAGCCTAGTGTGGAGGTGTTGGCAAAGTTATATATAGAAGAGGTGGTAAGGTTGCATGGGGTTCCTCAATCCATCGTCTCTGATCGGGATCCGAGTTTCACGTCTCATTTTTGGGAGGGGCTGCATACAACATTGGGAACTAAGCTCAAGTTCTCGACGGCGTATCATCCTCAGACTGATGGGCAATCCGAGAGAACGATCCTTACTTTGGAGGAGTTGTTGAGAAGCTGTGCTATGGAGTTTCACTCCTTTTGAGGCCTTGTATGGGAGGAAGTGTAGGACGCCTTTGTGTTGGGATGAGGAAGGTGCGAGGGTGTTGTCGGGTCCTCAAGTTGTGCAAGAGACGGCTGATCGGGTTAAGATTATTAAGGAGAGATTGAGAGCGGCTCAAGATAGGCAAAAAGCGTATGCCGACGGTCGTGCTAGAGAGCTGAGTTTCAATGTTGGGGAGAAGGTATTTTTGAAGGTGTCGCCGTGGAAAAGGCTGATGCGTTTCGGTAGAAAAGGGAAGTTGGCGCCTCGGTACATCGGTCCTTATGAGATCCTCGCTAAGTCGGGTCCGGTGGCTTATGTGTTGGCTTTGCCGAGGGAGTTGGAAAGGATACACAATGTGTTTCATGTGAGCGTGCTTAGGCGGTATCATGGGGACCCTTCTCATGTAATTCAGCCGGAGGAGGTGGAGATTGAGCAAGACTTGACTTATGAGGAGAAGCCAGTCGCGATCGTGGATAGGCAAGTCCGGGTCTTGAGCAATAAGCAGATTCCGCAGCTCAAGGTGGTATGGAGGAACCATGAGAGCGAGTCGGCTACTTGGGAGACTGAGGAGAGTATGAGGCGGCAGTACCCGGAGTTAGTGGAAGTGTATGATTCAGGTATTAATTCCCCTTGATGTATGCTTTTGTGTTTGCTTGTTGTGGTGTTGGTTCCAAGAAGGTCTAGGGTGTGCTCGGTGAAAGTAGAGTGTTGGGAGTGGGTGTAGGCTGATGAGTAGTTAAAGGAAGGCTGGTGGTTCGTCGTTAGGAATTTCGGAAGTCAATAGGATACTTGGATTGCTGCGATTTTAGCTGTGTGTTCGGTATCATATTGCTAGGATGAGTTAGGGATGATTTCGGGGACGAAATCCTTGAAGTTGTGGAGACTTGTAACATCCCCGCTCAACCAAATGGTTTGGAACTCAAGATCGGTAGACTAGGGTACTGGAATCAGTGCTCTTAAGCTCCCCTTGAGTTTTGGGTCATTCGGGTTTAAGTTGGGTCGAAGTTGCAAAGAGGGGAATGGTGATGCACCAAAAAGTGCCGATTTTGGGCCCTGAAGTGCGCAGGCGCACTTTTAGAAGTGCCAGGCGCACTTTTCAATTAATTCAGCAAACTTTCGACGGAATATTCAAAATGTGCGCCTTTTAGGGGTCAATGTGTGCCGGCGCACTTTTTGACATACCAGGCGCACTTTTTGTGCATAAAAGGACGGATTTGCACGGAAATTCATAACTTCTTTCCCTTTCTCTCTCCCCGAAAAGCCATTGACGAACCTAGTGCGAGCAATCTTCGAAGGGTGATTCCGGGAGCTGTAGAGGTCGGAATTGAGTTCCGTTTGTTGCTATGGATTCATAGCGACGAGGAGAAGAGATCGCTAACCTCCATTTTGGGTTTCTGGGTGTAGGTCGTGAGCAGTAAGGAAGGGTAGAGCTACGAGTTTGGTGGTTGGGAATCGAGTTTCTGGGAACTAGAAGACGATTAGAGCCTCGTCTTCTATTTCAGGTGAGGGCTTAGCGTTGTGTAAGTAATTTGGACAGCGTGAGGAGTTTCAATTGGACTTAGAACAAAACCTAGGTTATGCATGAAAATGATGAGCGTAAAAGGGGATAAATTGTTCTGTGAATGTACTTGATTGCTATTGATGATTGCCGTGGTTGATTGTTGTTGTTGATTGCTATGGTTTGGGGTTTGGGTGTGAACTGAAGTGAATTAAGTAATGAATTGACATAGAAATGAGAATTAGGATGGTTGGGAAATGAGTGCGGGTGCTATGATATTATGAATCGCTGGTTGTGGATGCAGGAGAGTTGCCCTGCCAATGTGGGGTCGCTCTGAATAAGAGGAACAGGTGGGTGACCCCTAGACTCATGACATGGTTTCCCCTGTACTTGCAGGTGGGGGAGGCCGGTGAGCTAGCCGGTTATCCTATTGATTGTGATGTGTGTGCTGTGAACATGACAGGGGGCATGGAGGACGAGATGTGTTGTGAACTATGGACTATGAATGAGATGTGGCTGATTTGTGTTGTATGTTGGTAGTAGATGTGATGTATGAGTTGAGAATGTGATGTGAGAATTGTATGTTGGAAATAGAACCGGAAGGAGCCCACACTACCCCACCCGAGGTACTGGTTGTTGAGTCTGATCCATTGGGGTGGATCCCCTTGACATGGGTGTCAAGGGAGTGATGAGATTGATGATGAGATTGATGATGAGATTGATGATGATGATGATGGTTAATGAGAACGCGTTCCCCATGCGGTAGGGGAGCGCGAGGACTTCCCATGCGGTAGGGAAGTGCGTCGGCCGGCCGGTGGTGGTGTGGATAACTCCTTGGCACCTAATAACTCACATAGATAATATGAATGTGAATGTTTGTGTGCTTGTGGTTGTGGTAGTGACTTGGTTGATGGATGTGATGTGATGATGCTGTGTGTGTGCCGTGGATTGATGTATTAATTCTGGGTGATTCTATTGTTATGAATTGTGCTTGAGAACAAGAACTGACCAACATGATCACCTAGACTGCTTTTAGGGAATTAAAATATGGAAAGGGGGGTTGGGTTTGGTTCCATTGTTGGATGTCTTGTGCGGAGTGGGACCGCTCCATAGAGTAGGACAACGTGTAGGTAGGCCCAGTGGGTTCACTCAATTTCAATAGGAAATTGATCCCTTTCCCCCTTTCAGGATCTCGTGGCTAGTAGAGGTGGCTGAGGAGTTTGAGTTCGAGGTTGATTTCGTGAAGTTCTGGACGGAAGCCATGAGGTGAAGACTGGGATTACGCGGAGTTGACTTTTCTGTTCATTTCAGTTGACTATGAGATTTTGGGGGTTTTATGTACTTTCTGATTTATGTTGGATTGGAGGATTTATGATGGTTTGGATTGTACTCGGATTTCAGTTTCGCGTTTCTATGGAGGCCTTCCATGTTTTTACTGTCTTTTGATCACCGCCAATTTCCCTGTTTTACCCTTGTTTTTACTCGGTAGTACCTGGGACCGGCTCAACCACGGGTTTACTCGGGTTGATTCGGAACGGGTGTTACAATATTCACTCAACTACACTATTTCCTACCGATTTGGTTACTTTGGCTCTTTTTGGGTCAATTTGATGATTTTCTAGCGTTTTTGTGATAGCACAGATTTTTGCCATCATTTACGTAGCCATGGATATTCAAGACCTCAAGGAGTGAACCGGAATCGAACCAGAAATCGAACCAGAGTTAGAACCGAAGATCCAACTGCCCAGCACAATGTTTTCGCCAAAAAGACTATGAGGACTTCGGCGAAAATACCTTCGGAACTCACAGGCTGATTTGCACTGAAGTCTTCGGTGAAAACTTCCTTATGTTTTCGCCGAAAATCCTAGAAGAAATAACACAGGGGATTTTAACTAAAGTTTTCGCCGAAAATCATTTGATATTTTCGGCAAAAATATCTTCCTTTTCCGCGGCAGAATCAGAAAACCCTAATCAACCCTATTTAAAGCAGGAGTCGGCAGCCATTCATTCAACAATTGACACCACAACAATTCATTATTCTTATTTTCTCAAATCAGACTTTTGAAAGTCAGCCGACTCTAGGGTCGATAGATAAAGTTTAGAGAGTTCGAAGATCCGTGGAGAGATCGTGACGCCATCCTTCCACATCGGAGAACTCGGAGCTTAAAGTTGAAGATCCAGGAGATTGAAGCTTCGCGGGAGTCGTCAGAATTAGGTTTTTCAGTTCTTATCTGTTCTTCCTCTGTATGATGATCTTCATTGTTGCCTTTGATTCTCTTGTATCTGATATGAGTAACTGAACTTGTAGAGCTTAGATTAGATGAACCCTAAGTGACCAGGGCTTTAAAGCGGTCATGGATCGGCGGTAATTAGATTCGAAGTTCAATCAGTTTCTCTTTGCATGTTTGATTCGTTCTTCATTGTTCATGTTTCTTGTCTTGATTGATCACCTAGATTAGATTCTTGTTAAGCTAAGGATAGAAGCGAACGCTCGCCTTACTTTAGAACATCGAATTGAACAATTAACCTTATAATTGGAGCGTGCCTTTCGTAGGAACTGGTTAGGGTTAATCCACTGCAAGAGTAACTCATTAATCACTAGTAATCACACCAATTAATTAAGTCGTTGCGAGAGGCGACCGTACCCGGGCGGCTAGTTAATCTTGGTAGTTAGAACGGATAGAGCGAACGTTCGCCGGTCTTAAACCTAAGGGTAAGGAGTTATGGTGGTGTATAGAAACTGATTGAATTAGAATTGAAAACCGCTGATCTTGTGATTGCCGTTGCTCTGGTGATCTAAGGGGGATTCGAAATCTAAGTTCGTCTATCTTCCCGTTAGTCAATCTTTTAATCTTTTTGTCTTTTGTTTTCCTTTGTTTATTAGATTAGAAGTCGTGGAACTCACACCACGCACAACATGTTTTAACCTGAGTAATTTGCTAGCTTCTTCAAAGTAGTCGATTAGAAGAAACCTCGAGTCGAATACGATCTGCTATACGCTTTTTCTTAGCATTAGTAGTTATTTGGTTGAACGCATCACAACGACACGCTCACCAAATTGGCGCCGTTGCCGGGGACTCTTCTAATTGTTTGAAAGAAGAGTTGGCAAATTATTCTTCTACCTTTCCGCCTTACCATTTAATTTTCCTCCATATTTTCATGATTTACCTGGGTAGTGTTTTTGAGTTTTAATTATGCAGGATTACAGGTGGGATGACCAGTACCAAGAGTGGTATGTCGATGAAGCACCATATATTGAGGATAACCAAGAGATGTATATGCTAGTTCATCAGCATCGACAACAGACGACGAGAATAGAATCCTTCTTGGAGAATATCTCTACAGAGCTACAAGCTCACAAAGAGATAGACTCCCAAGTTCATCAAAATTGACAACAGACAGCAAGAGTAGAATCCGCCTTGGATGATCTCATTTCGAAGTTGCAAGCTCGTAACGTAGTGGATGTCGAGCTCGAGCAACCAAATCCACTAATGGAAGAAGATGCTCAAGAGCCGTACGAAGATGAACATGACAACCTCACCCATGACTATTGCGAGCTAGAAGCATCTGATGAAGAATCCTTGGCGGTAGTGGTTGATGAAGACATAGAGCCAATCCATCTTGAAGTTGAAGCTGAAGAGGAGCACATAGAAATTGAGGAGATACCCTCACCTACACTTCTGCCGAGTCAACCTGTAGAGAAGATGGAGCTCATTGATCATGCCGCGCCGCACTACCTCTTTCCTCCTCCAGAAGGAGAATTCAAGAAGAACTGGTCATCCAACCAGAACCATGATCTATTGGAACACTACCGGTTACATCACCCTTCTGGAGTGCTACATGGCACTCAACCGCACACCTTGAAGAAGACGATTGACTTCAAGGAACTTCTGAGTTGGGGTCCCTAACAGGTATCGTCCGGCTCAAGGACGTTAAAAGAGAGCACTTCGTGGGAGGCAACCCACGGTTGGAGTCCATTTTTTAATTATTGAGTTAGTCTTTTTCGTCGTTCGAGTCAGTTTCGGGAAGCCAAAAGTGTCAGTTTGTTTGATTTCATATTTTTCATGAGTTTTTTGCATGTCATAGAGTCAGTAGCAAGTTGATTGAGGTCGTTCCGATTTTTGTGGATTTAACTGTGATTTTCTGAAGTTGGCCGGATTTGCAAAAATATTTTAAACCCGAACAGTTCAAAATTTTCGGCGAAATCACCCTACTATTTTCGGCGAAATCACCTTTTGGATTTTCAACTGAGTCTCCCTGTTTCATATTTTCGGTCCGAAGTGTATAATGTTTTCGCCGAAATTGATTTTGAAAACCAAGCAGTCATTTGAACTAAAGTTTTCGGCGAAACCATATGGTTATTTTCGGCAAAACGCCTTCAAAAATCCGGCAGTGCATTTGAACTAAAATTTTCGGCGAAAACACCCTCTTATTTTCACCGAAAACTCTTTTGAAAATCACCCAAAATATTCACTTTAAAATCCGGATTCACCCTCTCTCTCTTCCTTCTTTCAGTTTCTCATTCAATCATCAAAATATTTTTAAAATTTCCCTTAACCTTCTTTGTTCGACTTTTATTCTGTGTGGATCCGGGACACTTGTCCCGGTATCCTTTTGATCTTTTTGCTGTTTTTGTTTTGTAGGATCTCGAGTAGCTACTCCGCTCTGCTCCGGGCTATCCATGTTCATCCCCTACACCGACCATCTCGTCACAGGTTCTTCGTATCCCTCTACTCTAGTTTTAGTCCTGTGAGGACACAGAACCGTTTAAGTGTGGGGTAGGATTCTAGGATTCTACATGATCTTGCTTGCTATCTATGATTCTGTGGTTCAAATTTGAAATTTCTCTTGCATAGAATTGCTCAATTCTTGACTTGTTATGTTAAATTGACTTCAATTTTAAACAATGACGTCTAGATTGTTCCACTTAGAACCTGTAGCCAACGTGTTGGAACTGATATTAAATGAGTCTAGGTCAGAACAGATCATAAATCACTCTTGTAGTTGAAACTTGAATTAATTGAATTAATTGGTTTGTTAATAACAAAGCTCGATAACACCGTTCTAAGATGACAGATGCTAGCTTCTCCCATGTTTTTCACTCCATATTTGTTCACCTGTGATTGTGGCTTGAGATTAGACGGAAATCCAATTCGAAATCTTGTGTAAGAAGTTATAACTAGCTAGGATTAAGTGGATAAATTGTTAAATCAAGTAATCAAGTTGTGCAAATCAATGTTAAGTTCTTTTTAAGTGCTAAAAATAAAGCTAGGCAAGCCCGACACCTAAGTGAAGTGTTCGGGTTGAGCACTAGCATAAGCACAAATACTGTGAGCTAGGCAGGTCCAACACCTAAGTGAAGTGCTTGGTATCGAGCACTAGTATGCAGTAAATCAATGGAAGAAGTTTGAAACTTGAAATAAATTGTTGTTTAAATCGGTCCTAGCTAGAACATGTAATGTACAGATCTAGAAACGGATGAACTCGAGTCGATGGCCACGTCACTTTTCCTACCTCCGCGTCCACATCATGGCTAGAGCTTAAAGTCTTTTTGATTAGAATTGGTGCTATCGTATTCGGTTAAGCATAATTAATTGTTTTGCCAAGAAATGAGCTTTGTTAAAACTACTACTTGAAGTGTGCAGAAATTAGTGAGATCGAAAACTTGTTTGGTTGATATTCTTGCATGTGTAGGTCACTTTTTCTACGTGGAACAGTCTAAACCAAATTGCTAGAATTGAATCTCAGTTTAATCTCGTGTCATTTGTGAATTTGAGTGTGTTCTAGTTCAGTTTGCTTGAGGACAAGCAAAAGCTTAAGTGTGGGGTATCGATGACACTCGATTTGACGTGATTATCAGCCTCATTTAAGCGACATTTCCTTGCTTGAAACGTGGTTTTAGGGTAAAATAGTGAATATTCACTCAACTACCCTATTTCCTACCGATTTGGTTACTTTGGCCCTTTTTGGGTCAATTTGATGGTTTTCTAGCGTTTTTGTGATAGCACAGATTTTTGCCATCATTTACGTAGCCATGGATATTCAAGACCTCAAGGAGTGAACCGGAATCGAACCAGAAATCGAACCAGAGTCAGAACCGAAGATCCAACTGCCCAGCACAATGTTTTCGCCGAAAAGACTATGAGGACTTCGGCGAAAATACCTTCAGAACTCACAGGCTGATTTGCACTGAAGTCTTCGGCGAAAACTTCCTTATGTTTTCGCCGAAAATCTTAGAAGAAATAACACATGGGATTTTAACTAAAGTTTTTGCCGAAAATCATTTGATATTTTCGGCGAAAATATCTTCCTTTTCCGCGGCAGAATCAGAAAACCCTAATCAACCCTATTTAAAGCAGGAGTCGGCAGCCATTCATTCAACAATTGACACCACAACAATTCATTATTCTTATTTTCTCAAATCAGACTTTTGAGAGTCAGCCGACTCTAGGGTCGATAGATAGAGTTTAGAGAGTTCGAAGATCCGTGGAGAGATCGTGACGCCATCCTTCCACATCGGAGAACTCGGAGCTTAAAGTTGAAGATCCAGGAGATTGAAGCTTCGCGGGAGTCGTCAGAATTAGGTTTTTCAGTTTTATCTGTTCTTCCTCTGTATGATGATCTTCATTGTTGCCTTTGATTCTCTTGTATCTGATATGAGTAACTGAACTTGTAGAGCTTAGATTAGATGAACCCTAAGTGACCCATGGCTTTAAAGCGGTCATGGATCGGCGGTAATTAGATTCGAAGTTCAATCAGTTTCTCTTTGCATGTTTGATTCGTTCTTCATTGTTCATGTTTCTTGTCTGGATTGATCACCTAGATTAGATTCTTGTTAAGCTAAGGATAGAAGCGAAGGCTCGCCTTACTTTAGAACATCGAATTGAACAATTAACCTTATAATTGGAGCGTGCCTTTCGTAGGAACCGGTTAGGGTTAATCCACTGCAAGAGTAACTCATTAATCACTAGTAATCACACCAATTAATTAAGTCGTTGCGAGAGGCGACCGTACCCGGGCGGCTAGTTAATCTTGGTAGTTAGAACGGATAGAGCGAACGTTCGCCGGTCTTAAACCTAAGGGTAAGGAGTTATGGTGGTGTATAGAAACCAATTTAATTAGAATTGAAAACCGCTGATCTTGTGATTGCCGTTGCTCTGGTGATCTAAGGGGGATTCGAAATCTAAGTTCGTCTATCTTCCCGTTAGTCAATCTTTTAATCTTTCTGTCTTTTGTTTTCCTTTGTTTATTAGATTAGAAGTCGTGGAACTCACACCACCCACAACGTGTTTTAACCTGAGTAATTTGCCAGCTTCTTCAAAGTAGTCGATTAGAAGAAACCTCGAGTCGAATACGATCTGCTATACGCTTTTTCTTAGCATTAATAGTTATTTGGTTGAACGCATCACAACGACACGCTCACCAAAGTGCACATCAAAAACTTGCATTATTTTAGAGAAGTCATTGGTGTAAAGGAGTAACAATTTCCTACAGTAAAGGAGACATTACCTAGAAATTGTTACATTTTACGGAATGCCTTGGTACGTGGGAGTTATATTTCACTCTAGATAAAGCGAGTGTTCATGGCATATTTGGGAATTCCCTTGTTTATGGGGGTTACGATTCCATACGAGGAAGGGGAGTTTGTTGCAAACTCGGGGTATTATATGGAACTCATTGGTGTGTGGGAATTAGCCTTACCTTTGGTATACAAGTGTTCATTGAGAACCCTCAACATCTTAGGGATCGCTTTGAAATAGTGGAGATACGCCTTCCTACATTAAAAACATTTCACCAATAACTCATTACATTTTCAGTAACGGCTTGGTACGTTGGAGTAATGTTTCCCTCAAGATAAAAATAGAGAATTGGTAACTTCTGGCATATTACTGAATGCCTTGGTGCACAGGAGTTACGCTTCCATACTGTTAATAGGAGTTTCATGGAATTTAAAATATTTTAAGGAACTCCTTCATGAGTGGCAATTAGCCTTCCCTCTCGTTAAGATATGCACAATGAGAACTCCCGAGATTTTGGGGAAGGCCTTGGTGTAAAGGAGTTACGATTTCCTACCGTAAGTGAGACTTCACCTAGAACTCGTTACATTTTATTGAATGCCTTGGTACGTGGGAGTTGTTTCCCTTTAGATAAAGAGAGAGTTCATGGGATATTTGGGAATTCCCTTGTTCATGGAAGTTTCGCTTCCGTACGGTGAAGGAGAGTTTATCGCAAACTCCCGGTATTATACAGCACACATTGGTTTGTGGGAATTAGTTTTACCTCTGTTTAAGAAGTGTTTATTGGGAACCAATGACATTTTAGGGATCGCTTTGGTACAGAGGAGTTACGTTATCCTACATTAAAGGAGATTTTACCAATAACTGATTGTATATTAGGGAACGTCTTGGTACATTGGAGTTATGTTTCCCTCTAGATAAAGAAAGTGCATTGGTAACTTATATCATATTTGTGAATGCCTTGGTTCACGGGAGTTATGCTTTCATACTATAAATAAAACTTTGAAGGAACTTGTATTATTATAGGGAACTCCTTCGTGCGTGGGAATTAGCCTTCCCTCCGGTTAAGAAGTGCACATCGAAAACTTGCATTATTTTAGAAAAGGCCTTGTTGTAAAGGAGTTACGATTTCCTACAGTAAATGAGAGTTTACCTAGAACTCGTTACATTTTACGGAATGCCTTGGTACGTGGGAGTAATTTTTCACTCTAGATAAAGTGAGTGTTCATGGCTTATTTAGGGAAGCCCTTGTTTATGGGCGTTACGCTTCCGTACGTTGAAGGGGAGTTTGCTGCAAACTCGCGGTATTATATGGAACTCATTGGTGTGTGGGAATTAGCCTTACCTTCAGTTAATAAGTGTTCATAGAGAACCCTCTACATCTTAGGGATCAATTTGAAATAGTGGAGATACACCTTCCTACATTAAAAATCATTTCATTAATAACTCGTTACATTTTCATAACATCTTGGTACGTCGGATTAATGTTTCCCTCCAGATAAAGAAAGAGAATTAGTAACTCCTGGCATATTACTGAATGCCATGGTACACGGGAGTTACGCTTCTATACTGTTAATAGAAGTTTCATGGAATTTGAAGTATTTTAAGTAACTCCTTCGTGAGTGGGAATTAGCCTTCCCTCCCATTAAGATATGCACAATGAGAATCCCGACATTTTAGGGAAGGCCTTGTTGTAAAGAGTTACGATTTCCTACGTAAATGAGACTTCACATAGAACTCGTTATATTTTATTGAATGTCTTAGTACGTGGGAGTTGTTTCCCTTTAGATAAAGAGAGTGTTCATGGGATATTTGGGAATTCCCTTGTTGATGGAAGTTTCGCTTCCCTACGGTGAAGGAGAGTTATCGCAAACTCGCGGTATTATACAGATCTCATTGGTGAGTGGGAATTAGTTTTACCTTCTTTAAGAAGTGTTCTCGGGAACTGATGACATTTAGGGATCCTTTGGTATAGAGGAGTTACGTTATCCTACATTAAAGGAGATTTTACCAATAACTCATTACATTTTAGGAACGTCTTGTACATTGTAGTTATGTTTCCCTCTAGATAAAGAAACTGCATTGGTAATTATGTCATATTTGTGAATGCCTTGTTGAAGGGTTAGATTTCCTATATTAAAAAACTTAGAAGGAACTTGTAGTATTATAGGGAACTCCTTTGTGGTGGAATTAGCCTTCCCTCCCGTTAAGAAGTGCACATCGAAAACTTGCTTATTTAGAGAAGGCCTTGGTGTAAAGGAGTTACATTTCTACAGTAAAGGAGACATTAACTAGAAATCTTTACATTTTACGGAATGCCTTGGTACGTGGGAGTAATTTTACTCTAGATAAAGTGAGTGTTCATGGCATATTTGGGATGCCTTGTTTATGGGCGTTACGCTTCCGTACGTTGAAGGGGAGTTTGTTGCAAACTCGCGGTATTATATGGAACTCATTGGTGTGTGGGAATTAGCCTTACCTTCAGTTAAGAAGTGTTCATAGAGAACCCTCACATCTTAGGGATCAATTTGAAATAGTGGAGATACACCTTCCTACATTAAAAATCATTTCACCAATAACTCGTTACATTTTCATAACGTCTTGGTACGTCGGATTAATGTTTCCCTCTAGATAAAGAAAGAGAATTGTAACTCCTGGCATATTACTGAATGCCTTGTACACGGGAGTTACGCTTCTATACTGTTAATAGAAGTTTCATGGAATTTGAAGTATTTAAGTAACTCCTTCGTGAGTGGAATAGCCTTCCTCCCGTTAAGTATGCAAATGAGAATTCCGACATTTTAGGGAAGGCCTTGTTTAAGGAGTTACGATTTCCTACGGTAATGAGACGCACCTTGAACTCGTTATTTTTATTGAATGTCTTGGTACGTGGGAGTTGTTTCCCTTTAGATAAGAGAGTGTTCATGGGATATTTGGGAATTCCTGTTGATGGAAGTTTCGCTTCCCTACGGTGAAGGAGAGTTTATCGCAAACTCAGGGTATTATACAGAACTCATTGGTGAGTGGGAATTAGTTTACCTTCCTTTAAGAAGTGTTCTTCGGGAACTGATGACATTTTTAGGATCACTTTGGTATAGAGGAGTTACGTTATCTACATTAAAGGAGATTTTACCAATAACTCATTACATTTTAGGGAAATCTTGGTACATTGGAGTTATGTTTCCCTCTAGATAATGAAACTGCATTGGTAATTAAGTCATATTTGTGAATGCCTTGGTTCACGGGAGTTATCGTTTCCTATTATAAATAAAACTTTGAAGGAACTTGTAGTATTATAGGGAACTCCTTCGTGCGTTGGAATTAGCCTTCCCTCCCGTTAAGAAGTGCACATCGAAAACTTGCATTATTTTAGAGAAGGCCTTGTTGTAAAGGAGTTACGATTTCTTACAGTAAAGGAGATTTTACTAGAACTGTTACATTTTACGGAATGCCTTGGTACGTGGGAGTAATATTTCACTCTAGATAAAGTGAGTGTTCATGGCATATTTGGGGATGCCCTTGTTTTGGCATTACGCTTCCCTACGGTGAAGGGGAGTTTGTTGCAAACTCGCGGCATTATATGGAAGTCATTGGTGTGTGGAATTAGCCTTACCTTCGGTTAAGAAGGTGTTCATAGAGAACCCTCGAATCTTAGGTATCGCTTTGAAATGATGGAGATACCCTTCCTACATTAAAAATCATTTCACCAATAATCATTACATTTTCATACGTCTTGT